>MU738387.1:124118-194127 GCA_026770625.1 Nicotiana glauca
CACAACTGTCTTGTTAAATTGATAACTTCCATGTAAAGTGTTGGATAAGAACGAAATGAACTAAAAGAGTTTGTGAAGCAATGATTCCCTTGCCGGGACGAGTAGACTATTACTATTGAATTCTCCCTTGCCGGGATAGTTGGTTTGTTAGCTGTACCCTTATCGGGTTTAACTGTTATGTTGTTGTTTTTCCCTAATGGGACCTCCTTTGGAGAGATTATCAGTGTTATTCATTATATTATGGGATCGTGTGGCACGCCGACCATAACTTATATTGATTATTGTTATTGGCCTGAAATGCCGGTGACATTATGCACGGAGAAAACGGGAGCGAGTGATACGCCTACCACGTAATATATGGAAAGGGATCGTGTGGCGCGCCGTCCACTTATATACTACATTACGGGATCGTGTGGCTCGCCGTCCACTTATATACTACATTACGGGATCGTGTGGCGCGCCGTCCACTTATATACTATATTACGGGATCGTGTGGCACGCCGTCCACTTATGTTATACATTATGGGATCGTGTGGCGTGCCGTCCACTATAAACATATGTATCAAGAAATCCGGAGTAGATCTACTGTTGTTTTTTTTTATGTTCCATTTTCATCTAGTATTCCCCGATAGCATGTCCCCTCCCAATTTTTCTTTGTATTATTTTATTACTATTTTCTCGCACTTGTATATTATATTTGCACAGGTTAATTGTGGTAGGTCCTGTCTAGCCTCGTCACTACTTAGTCGGGTTAAGGCCAGGCACTTACCAGCACATGGGGTCGGTTGTGCTGATTCTACACTCTGCGCTCTTTTGCGCAGATACAGGTTTCGGGCAGCAGTAGCAACAGTAGTTCGAGTTTTGGCATTCCGCTCAGCGAGGCACCGAGGTAGCCTTGCAGGCGTCCGCGGGACCCGGCGTCTCCTCTATCTTTTTATTCAGTCTGTTATCTTATGTATTCGAGACAAACAATTTTATATTTCTTTCGAACGATTGTGTTTAGTAAAATTCTTAGCAGTTCGTGAGTAGTGATACCAGATACTAGGTAGAGGTGTATTTTAAAACTTCCGCATTTTTATATCGTGCTGTTAAAACTAAAGTCTTCCGTACTTATTTAATTATTATTAGAATATTATATTGTTGAGGGTGGATAGAGAATGTGTAATGTTTTGACTGGCCTAGCTACGTTAGTAGGCGCCATCACGGCGCTCGATGGTGGGATAAAATCCGGGCCGTGACAATCCTATTTAGCTAGATCAATAGATGAATATATTTTACCACACATAAATCCTCTGATGCCTCTTTTGTATTTTGAAATACCAAATATTAGAAAAATAATTAATAAACTATTTTATCTAGTGGGAACTATATTTTTAAAGGGGAATGCGAACAATATTTCGCTAACGGCTACCTCATATCAATGAATATATATTTTTTAAAAATTATGTAAAATATTATTAAATAATGTATTTGACTTATAAAGTAAAAACTAAAGAAAAAAGTATAAGAATCATGAAAATAACAAAAGCTGGTCTCATTTAGCTAGCTTAATTAGAAAAAAATCTGGCCGCAGAAATCCTTAGACCTTATTGTGACTTATATCGGAATGTCTTATAAAAATTATTGTTATTTTTTTGACTTGATACATAAAAAATAGCATAAAATTTTTATCAAGATTTTCAAACAAAACAAATTAATAATTTGAATCTTTTAAACTTATGGGAATGAAAAAGTTGGCCTTATAGCCCTTTAAAATTTGTTAAGCGATAATACAAAATCTAGAAATGACTATAAAATGACTAACCTTAATATTTTATAATAAATTATATATATAAATGATACGTATATGAAATTATCATTTGGTCGAATAACTGAAAAAAGAATAACGGTAGTCCGTTTACAATGGTGTTTGTCTAAAGTTAAGTATATTTTCGTTCTTTGGTTACCGAAGCAAATTTCAACCTATGCTAAACCTTAAGTTGTCTTTACCTTAGAAAAAGAAATATTTTGTTTTGATTCTTAAATGTTTATAGTATAGGTGAATCGTAACTGCTAAATCTTAGGACTAATGAATTACGTAAAAGTTTAAATAAAGAAAGATTTAATATGCAAAATTTTAATTGATTTTAAAGTTCTAAAATTTAGGAAAATAATAAAATGATTAATTTGTCTAATGTAAATTAAATTTTAAAAGGGTAAAAAAGGCAAACGATATTTCGCTAAGCGCCTTGTGCTTTTAATAATAGTATAGTATAAATGAAGGAGTTGACCGGTCAAAGAAATATTCTAAAGTTTTTTTTTTAAAAAAACTTTTTTGAGGAAAAGGAGATACTAGTATCAAATTACTATTACCTATGGGATTACAAAAAGAGATGGAGGTTGAGTTTGAAAGGAATATGCATTGACTAATTGTTTTTCCTCTCTTTGACTACCCATTAAAGATTAATTGCCAAAGAATCAAAACGTAAAAGCAAACTTACCGAGTACTACCGCTTGAAATAGATGTATATGGTAGAATCGGAGGGTCCGATATCACGTAATCAAGGTACCTCGGAAGATCATCGCGAAGGCTTGAGGCTATGGTTCAGTTTTTCTTCCTCGAGGTTCGTCGACGCTCGACCTTGAGATAATGTTGACCCCGGCTACAGTAGAACTGGGAGTTCCCAAGACACACGACTAGGACTGACAAAGTTTAATGGGCTATTCTGAATCCAAATCAGGGTGTCATTCAGTTGTCCCATCCCATATCTATGTAATTAATGTATTTTGTACTATGCTTGGATTTCCCTCCTATATAAAGGGAGTCCTTGTCATTTTGTAAGGATCTGTTGCTTTAGCTGCTCCACACGAAATATACAAGAACATTCTCTCTGCTTTCTAACATATTTGCTTGATATTATTGCTTCCATTTATTATCTTCATTATTGTTCATCATTTATTGCTTATCATTGGCCATAAAGAGCCTTCTTAGATTTTATTAACTGTTAGTCATACTTCGATCACCTTCGATAGCTCACAGTCGAGCCCCGGAATCGATCTCGAGGCCCACAAATCGACAAGCTTGAGGTCCCGATTGTCAACCTATCGGTTTGATTATCATTTCATTCTTAACTCTTATTTCGTTTCTAAGTCTCACGTATAGCATCAACTGCTAAACAACCGGCATAAAAATATATCACATATTTTTAGAGTCCCATAATTAAATTTAATTGTTATTACCATTTTCACGGTAAATAATTTGGCGCCCAAGGTGGGGCTAAAAATAATAGTGATTATTTTCTTGTTGGTTCCATTACACAATGTAAGTTGTCTTTCACACTTCTCTTGTCCAAAGATCTTTGATTTCAGGTCAGAATGTCTGATTCAATAAACAATAACCTTGAGAACCACGGAGAGAATGGTGTGACTATTCCAGGTGTTGGTGAGCCACCACGAAACCTTGAGAACGCACAAGGACCAATTCCTGTGGACGAAGTCTCGCGCGACACTTAACATGTCGAAATGAGCTCCCACAATAACACGAGCATACACCAAGGCGACCAACAAGAAGCCCAGAAAATCCCATCCCGGGAAGAATGGGAGGTGAGCCTTCATGTTATTTTTGAAATGTTGCAGGCACAACAACTAGCTATTGCTCAGCGGCAAAGCCACCGAAAAACTCATAACACAGTAGCGCCGGGGACAGATCCCCTGGCTGAATAGGTACCGGAGAGATCGAGCAATAATGGGTCGAAGGCCGATCCTATCATCGTAAAGATGCTCGAGGACCTCACCAGAAGGATCGAATCGAGCGAGAAAATGATAGAAGCCAACGATAAGAAGGTCGAGACTTACAACTCCAGGGTCGACCAAATTCCAGGAGCTCCCCCAATCTTGAAGGGTGTGGACTCAAAAAAGTTCGTACAGAAGTTGTTCCCACATGAAGCGGCCCCGAAACCCATTCCAAAGAAGTTCAGAATACCAGACCTCCCAAAGTATAACGGAACGTCGGACCCCAACGAGCATGTCACCGCCTACACTTGTGCAGTAAAGGGAAGCGACCTAAGGGATGACGAGAACGAGTCTGTCCTGCTGAAAAAGTTCGGGGAAACGCTCTCTAAAAGGGGGATGATGTGGTATCACAATCTGGCCCCAAATTCGATAGATTCATTTGCCATGTTAGCGGATTCTTTCATTAAGGCACATGCCAGTGCCATCAAAGTAGCAACAAGGAAATTCAATGTCTTCAAGATTAAACAGAGAGATAATGAGATGCTGCTAGAGTTCGTATCTCGCTTTCAGATGGAACGAATATAACTACCACCGGTCTCCGACTACTGGGCAGTGCAGGCCTTCACTCAAGGTCTGAACGAACGAAGCTCGGTGGCTTCAAAATAGCTGAAGCAGAACCTAGTCGAGTACCCAACTGTGACTTTGTCGGATGTCCATAACTGATACCAGTCAAAAATCAAGGTCAAGGACGACCAACTAGGAGCCCGCTCGGGCTCGGTACACCCAAGCAGGCTTCTCACAAAGGAGCCAAAACCAAATAGAGAAAGGTACAAACCATACATCGAAGACAGGAGGAACGCCCCGAGGCGCAATATACCCCGCAACGATCGAAGGATGGATCGAGGATAGAATCCTCGGGGAATTGTCAACAGAGTCGGGTTTGATAGGCACACGGGGCCAACAGAGCCACCTCGCTTGTCAGAATACAACTTCAACGTCGATGTATCAGACATCGTATTCTCCATCAGCAAAATCAGATATGCCAAGTGGCCCAGGCCTGTGCAATCGAATCCTTCATAAAGGAATCATAACTTAATGTGTGAGTTTCACAACACACATGGCCACAGGACCGAGTATTGCCACCAACTTCGAGAAGAAATAGCCGGGTTACTCAACAAAGGTCATCTCCGAGAATTCCTAAGAGACTGGGCCAAAAATCAGTTCGGGGAAAGAGAGGCGGCCAAGAAGAACGAAATTAATGAGCCGCAGCATGTTATCCATATGATTTTGGGAGGCATCGATGCTCCACCGGAACCCGTGATGAGAAGGACAAAAAACCCATCACCAGAGAAAAGCGAACCTGGGGGTACATACCCGAAGACTCCCTCACATTTAGTGAAGAGGACACTGAGACCTTGTCTCAACCTCACAATGATACACTGGTAATCTCTTTCCTCGTAAATATATTTCAAATAAAACGTGTACTCGTGGATCCAGGTAGCTCGGCCAACATTATCAGGTCGAAGGTAATAGAGCAGCTCAGACTGCTTGACCAAATCATGCCCGCCACTCGAGTCCTCAACGGATTCAACATGGCGAGTGAAACAACGAAAAGAGAAATCACCCTCCCAGTCAACGTGGCCGGCATAACCCGAAATGTCAAATTCCATGTTATTGAAGGATACATGAGGTACAGCGCCTTATTCGGGAGGCCGTGGATACACTGCATGAGAGCAATACCATCCACCCTCTACCAAATGATTAAATTCCCGACAAAGGATGGGATTAAAACCGTCTACGAGGAATAGCATGCGGCGAGGGAAATGTTCTCAGCGCACGATGTGGCACCAGCACCAATACCTCCACTCGTAAAGGAGCCAAAGTGTAATCAAACAACATCTTCAATTAAACCCGATTAAACAAAGCAGAGTACCGTACCACGTCCTCATCACAAACGACTAGGACATATCGGACCTCGAAACATCGCCGACACATCCCAAACTAAGGTATAACCCTCTTCCTTTTCATTTTATATTTCACACTAACCCTTATGCAGGTGCCCAACCGAAGCAGTCGAGACTCTAACCCAGCTCGAAGACCTTAAGGTTTTAAAGCATCCGTTGAATTCTTTTCATTCGACAGAGTTTTTATTCCGAAAAGGGTTTTTACCGGTCAGGTTTTTAACGAGGCAACATCCACATGCTACCTAAGGAAGACTCAACAAGTATTCAAGGCTTCTTTTGCAATCAACCTCGAACACTGGGGGCATCCCCCCCAGGAGGCTATCCACTCAGAAAAGCCAAGAAACGCCAAATGGGGTCCCAATAGGAAAATGGTGTACCGGGCCAAACGGTCAAACGTACCGTATCCATATAGCCGAACCCCTAACGGCGAAAACATGTATACTTGTACCAAGTAGTCGAAGAATACCTTTTATCAAAGCATCTCACATTGCAAAAGAAACTCAGCATTTTCGCAAAAATGAATCCTCCGTCGAAAACGTCCCGAACACTCGGGGATGGCATCAAAATCTCAAAAATCACAGACCCCAGGGTTGGAATCTCCGAAATCGTAAGCCCTCAATGAGGAAATACTAAGTTTACAAGTATCGGCTCCCGAGCCAGGATACCCTCGATGACTTGGGGACTGTTGAAAACCACCATCCATTCAAAACCCGAAGCCATAAGACCCTGAGCGGGCAGGCTCTGTCTCACAAGACCTACAAAAGGAAACAACAACATCTGTAAGACCTTAACCAAGGCATGAACCACACTTGTACAAAATGGCAATATCTATAAGACCTCAAGCAAGACATGAACCATACTTGTACCAAGTATCTAAAAACTGTAAGGCCTCAAAGGCATGAAACTTTTGTAAGACCTTGCTAAAGGCATAAACCTGATCTCAAAGTTTAGGCTATATATCGAACTTGTAAGACCTCTAAAAGGCATACACCTGATATAGACACCCAAACTACTTCACTCGGGATCAAAAATTGCTTAGGCCAAGCATAAATGACTACATTCAGAAGGCTGTACCATCCAAACTAACGCGACTCGGGGACGCCCGACCGTCGCTACAAAATCACAGGCCTTCAATTACTTCGAATCTACTTCGAAAAGAACTGGTTAAATAGGCTACCCTCGACATAGGCAAAAGAGCTTCGACCATGTCAGCTCAATCACAAGCTTCGAGATACTCAGCCCCCAAGCCAAACCTCCCGAGGTGCTCGATCATCACCACATAACGACTCGTAATCGAGGTTCTTATTGAACCGTCAAAGAGTCAGGCAAAAACTATTTCAAAAGTCCTTAACAAGGGAAAACCAAAGCCTATAAAAGGTCACTTCGACCCAAGGTGTAAGAGCCATTGTCGCCAACCTACATAAAAGGTCGCATCGACCCGAGGCATAAGAGCCATTGTCGCCAGCCCACACAGATAAAAAACTTGAGGGTCGAATGAGCTCGAGTCGTAGCCCGATTTAGAGACTGAACCCAAAATAGTTAACTAGAATGCGTAAGAGCAAAGGCGTAAGAGCCATTGTCGTCGCCCATATAAAAGGTCACTTCGACCCAAGGCGTAAGAGCCATTATCACCAGCCCACATAAAAGGTCTCTTCGACCCAAGGCGTAAGAGCCATCATCGCCAGCCCGCATAAAAGGTTGTACCGACCCAACTTGTAAGAGCCTAAGGGCCAA
This sequence comes from Nicotiana glauca, assembly GCA_026770625.1. Classification (NCBI taxonomy): domain Eukaryota; kingdom Viridiplantae; phylum Streptophyta; class Magnoliopsida; order Solanales; family Solanaceae; genus Nicotiana; species Nicotiana glauca. The sequence continues at coordinate 131,528 of MU738387.1, forward strand.
CTTTGAACACAAAAACTTGAGGGTCAAATGAGCTCGAGTCGAAACTTGACTCGGAAATTAAACCCAAAACAATTGATCAAAACATGTCTAAAAACAAAATCATAAGAGCTCAAACGCCAGCTTATACTAAAGGCTTGCATCGGCCCATTACATAGAATCCTACAGGCCAGCCCGATGAGCCATATCACAAATCTAAGGATTCCTGTCAATTGAAAAGACCAGTTCACTCGATCAAATTTAAGACAGAAAGGGATACAAAATAAGTAAATCCACGAGGTTTTCTTTATACACATATACAAAAAAACTCAATCTCCATCTACAACACATGCTTTGAAATGCTACATACAGATGGAAAAATCTACTCCCCCTGGGGGCTACGGCCTGCCGGCCTCATCTTCGCTTCCTTCAATATTGGACAGAAGTAACCGAGCATCACGTTCGTCCGCCCTCGCTCGCGCCAACTCTTCCGAGAGGACAAATCCCCTAGCAGGGATCTCCTCGAGAGTCTTTCTTCGAGACTTCAACGAGCATATTCCTTGATCATGCCTTCACGATCGAGGTCCTTTTGCAGCTCAACTTGAGCATCGGCAGCGCCCTTCAAATAGATCACCATCTCCTGGTCAGCCTTAGTTCGGCTCATCACGGCTTCAGCCCGGGCATCAACGATCTCATCCCTGACCTTCGAAAGCTTGGACTTGAGCTTCATAATCACATCTATTTGAACCAAAGCATTGTTACAAGCTAAGCAAAGTTGAGCCTCAAGGACTGAGACTTTGCCCAGAGCACCTCCTCCGCTAAAGTCTGAGTGCCCGCCTAAGCCTTCACCTCATCATACTCACACTTGGTTCGGTCGACTTTATTCCAAAGGCGCTCCACGTCCTCCGCCTTTTTCTACATCTGAATAAACAAAACACTAGCGTCAGGAGCTAGAAAAAAGAACACACACTCAGTCAGAACAAAAACTACCTGTTCTTTCAAATAGCTCTCATAATTCAAGCTCCGACTTACCTTATACTGCAAATGTGCCAGCTCATTTTCCTTTTCTTCGCAAAGGCACCTAAGCGATTTCTCCTTGTCCAAAGCTTTCCGAAGCCTGGCCTCATGGCGAAGTAGCTCAAACTTAAGCTTATCAAAAGCCTGCAAAAGAAAACATGATAAGAAAGGGAGGGCACAAAACTCGAAAAACTTGTGCCAAAACTCACTGCATAGTGAAGCCACTGGACTTCCTCGAAGTTCGAGCACACATCTACTAGCGTAGCTTCCCCGGCTCTGAATAAGTTGACCCCAGTCGAGGCATGGTCACTCGGCACATATGACCCCAGGTTTCGAGCACCTCTCGAAGTATCTCCGACGGAAAAAGAGGATGGAAGTAAAGGAGAAACCGCCTTTCCAAATTCAAAAACCGCAGGCGTAGTTGGCTCAGTCGACACTTCCACTTTGGCCCCCCGGTCCAGGTTCACCTCACTTTGAGCACTATCGCCATGCAAAGGCATCTCTCGCTTATTGTTGTCGTTCTTTAACCCGAAAGCTAGCAACCCTTCCCCCTTTCCAAAGAAGCGGGGCCTCACTTCGGAAGGCTCTCCGATGCCTACAACGGCAAGATTAATATGCGAAAAGGGAAATTGCCTCTCTAAATGAAGGAGGCAAAAGGAAAAAATAGAACAACGCACACTGCGATGTTTTGCTTCTTATCTGCCCTAGGAGGCCAACTTTAGAACCCAACTCGGTAGATCTGGAACGTCGCCCAACGCCCATGAAACCGTTGTAGAAAAAGAAAAGAAGGCACAGTTACGAAACCAGCTTTCGCCATAAACAATACTGAGAAGGCACGAAATGTACCACTTACGTGCATAATTCCATTCCTCAGGAAATGACATAAACTCCACGGGGATAACGTCAGCGGTCCGAACTCGGGCGAATCGACTCATCCACTCCCGATATCCTTCTTCCTCATCGTCGATAAGAAAGGGTGTGGTCGACCGACATCGCAAGGTTAGCAGACCTCGATGGTAAAAGGTCTGATATAGCCTAATAAGATGACTGAGCATGAATTCAAGACTCGTCTTCTCCGTAAAAAATCTCATTATCAACACTATTCGCCAAAATGACGGGTGGATCTGCGCCAGCCGCCAAGGTAACTCAATACTTTAAATAGAAATCAAGCACGATCCTATCAAGGGTCTGAGTGTGAAAGGATACGTTTACACATTCAAGAATCCATCGTCACGATCCGTGATGCCCTCATCCGGGGAAAGTATCTGTAACACTACTTTCTCCCCCCAGCCGCAGTCTTTTCTCACTAACCCAAGATGCTCTTCTCCTATCAAAGAAGTAATCTTCAAGGTATGCTCTTGTTGGTCCCAAATACTGGAGGCGGAGCTCTCCCCTCTCTGCCCGACAGACCCCGATGTAACAGTCATGGCAACGGCAAACTCAGAGAACTAAAGCAAGAAGTCAGTGCGAATACACTAGTACTAAAATGATGAAAGGCTTAACGCAGGAAAAGAAGGTAACTACTTAAAAGGGTGGGATCTCCAAAAGAGCAAAAACAACCCTATATATAGATGGAAAAAATGGCGACGGCCCGCCTACCTCAAAAGCCGATCAAAAAATACTGACTGATATCGCTTTAGGAAGAAACGCTGGCGTAATCGCCTCGATAGCTTTACAATAATATTTTACATTAGGCGATGCCATGTAATGTCTTAGGAACAGAGATCCCCGTACCATTGCGAGTCCCGAGGTGGTACTCGACCTCGATGACCTCCATCAAAGGGAAGTTAGGCTCCAAGAGACCGATGACATCCCCACCAGTCCTGAGGTGGAACCCGACCTCAAGGGCCCCCATAAAAAAGAAGTTAAGCTCCAAGAGGCCAACGTAATTATAGCCAGTCCTGAGGTGGTACCCGACCTCGAGGACCTCCATCAAAAGAAGCTAGGCTCTAAGAAGCCAACAGCTTCACCGCAAGTCCCGAGGTGGTACTTGACCTCGAGGACCTTCATCAATGGAAATTAGGCTCCAAGAATCCAACGACATCATTGCAAGCCTCGAGGTGGTACCCGACCTCGAAGATCTCCATAAAAAAGAAGCTAGGCTCCAAGAAGCCAACGGTTTTGCCGCGAGTCCCGAGGTGGTACCCGACCTCGAGGACCTCAATCAAAGGGAAATTAGGCTCCAAGTAAACAAGAATTTAAGCTCCACCCATATGGGCTTGATCACGGGGTACCACCTAAGTTCGGGTAAAATCTCTCTCTGGATCTACCTACAACGCCTTAAGGCTATTTATGATAAGATTAAAACAAACTTCGATATGGCCCGAGTCTGAGCAAACCCCACTCAGGGACTATTCTCAAAAGTCTAAAGATAGCCTCTATTCTCGGGCTCCTGAGCGAATTCCCCCTCAAAGATTATTGCAAGGCCTAAAGACTGTTCTCAAAAGTCTAAAGGTTCGAAATGTTACCTCCATTCAACCCGAAGTAAGGATCCTGAAGACTCGAGTTTATTGGTCCAATCCAGGCTTGGTCTGAGGAAAGGCAAAGGGTTCCACGGGTGCTGTATTAATCAATCAAAGGTCAGAGAAATATACTTCCACGTGGGCTCGATATCGACACCAATCGGTTGAATCATGCATTCAGAGTCTCCATAAGCGCAAATAAAAGGAAACATATCAAACGCCAGAGACAAAATTGGGGAAACATATTTGTATTCATAAACACTTGATTACAAAAGCCCATGAGGGGTCCTAACATATGGTTACAAAAGCCCATGGAGGGTCCTTACACAGAAACAAAGAAATAAAAAGGTGAACATATATGATTAGAGCTCGGAGCCCGGCCTATTCTCCAGGAAGCACCCTCGGTGGCAGTATACTCAAGCACCGCTTCCTCAATGGTCCCATCTCGGTCTACCAAAGTAGCATCTTCAAAGGAGAAGATGAAGAAGAGAAAATTGGGAGGAGCAGAAAGGGATGAAAAAATGCCATAGCCCACCAAATAGCTAAGGATTTACCCAAGCCAGGAAGATCACGGCCCGGTAGAAGACTTGGAAGGCGTCGGCCTCGCTTGCACGACTACTTTGAGTCTACTTTTTGGGACATTGTGCCGCGCAAGCTACCGGCCAGAGGTACCACTTTACCCCACGGAAAGAAAAGGGGGTGAAGTTCTACACCAGGATGGGGTAGGAAGGTGAGCAACGATGTATAGTCTAAACGCCCTCATGAGCAGCGGTGTATAGTCTAAATACCTTACCAAGATGGAAGAGATCAGCCTCCCTATCTCACCGTCTTGAGCCAATGACGAAAATAATAATAACAACAACAATAACAATATCAATAACAAGAAGTCGGTGTAATATTGCTTGGCAAGAGAAAGCCCTAGGAAAGGGACGCGGCATGACTGATGAAAACGCCGCCATACGGCCCTAAGAGCACAAGGCTCAAACATGGAAAATAAAATGGATGGGGATAAAGAGAAAAGAAGGGTGAAAGATTAATCTGAGAACACTTGAATAAAGAAGTGGTTTCAGGAGGTCCCCTTTTATAGGGGATGGTAGCATAACCGGCGGCCCCATTGATGTTCTTGAAAGACGTATCGACAGGAGCAATCAATGCATTTTTGAAAAATGGACTGACGACGATATTATTGTTCTGAAGAATAAAGGTCGACTTGTGCAATGAATAATTCTGGAAAAGTGGACTGACGAGACTTTCCAGCTATCACAAAGGCTTACACCATCATTATGATATATCACCAGAAATTCGGAAAGATGGTTATCAAAGTCGTTTCTTATCGCTCTACTCTAAGAAACGCGGGGACTATTTGTATACGGTAGAATCGGAGGGTCCGATATCACGTAATCAAGGTACCTCGGAAGATCATCGCGAAGGCTCGAGGCTACGGTCGAGTTTTCCTTCCTCGAGGTTCGTCGACGCTCGACCTTGAGATAATGTTGACCCCGGCTATGGTAGAAATGGGGAGTTCCCAAGACACACAACTAGGACTGACAAAGTCTAATGGGCTATTCTGAACCCAAATCAGGGTGTCATTTAGTTGTCCCATCCCTATATCTATGTAATTAATGTATTTTGCACTATTCTGGGATTTCCCTCCTATATAAAGGGAGTCCTTGTAATTTTGTAAGGATCTGTTTGTGACGATCCGACCTGTTGTCTCATGAGAAGAGCCCGGTTTCCCCCATTTTATGCTTCTTCATGTTTCATTATCAGTAATTGGTGTGTTAGAGTTGATTTGGATTGGTTTTGGTAGAAAATAAGACACTTAGTCTCTTTAAGGAAGGTTGGTTTGGAAAAGTCAACCGAAGGTTGACTTATGAGTTATAATGCTTGGATGCGATTTTCGGTGATTTGGTTAGCTTCGGGGGTTGGTTTGTGACTTATGAGTGTGATCGGAAGTGATTTTGGAGGTCCGGTGTAGAATCAAGCTTGAATTGGCGAAGTTAGCATTTTGGAGATTTCCGGTTGATAGGTGAGATTTTGATCTGAGGGTCAGAATGAAATTTTGAGAGTTGCAGTAGCTTCGTTAGGTGATTTGGGGTGTGTGTACAAAATTTGAGATGATTCGGAGGTGGTTTGGTTGGGTTTTTGATCGAATGCGAGTTTCGAAAGAATTTGAAGAACTTAGGCTTAGATTTGATGTAATTTGATGGTTTTAGTGTTAATCGTGGTGTTTTGATGATTGGAGCAACTTTGGATGATATTTTGAAATGGGTTGACACTTTTGGTTGAGGTCCCGGGGGCCTCAGGGTGATTTCAGATGGCCAACGGGGTGAATTTTGGACTTGTGTGACTGCTGAAGAGTTCTGGTATCTGGTGTTTTCGCTTCTGCAGAAATGTACCGCAGAAGCGGTTCCGCAGAAGCGAAAGGGGAACCGTAGAAGCGAAAAGTGGAGTCTGGGGTAGTTCCGCAGAAGCGGACAAATGGACCGCAGAAGAGGACAAATGGACCGCAGAAGCGGTTGTGGGTGAAATGAGAGAAACCGCAGAAGCGGAAGTCGCAGAAGCGGAAATAGGCTTGGGCAGAAGGGTTTTAAAATAACATTTCATCCGCGAGCTAAAGGTATTTTCCTCCATTGTTGAACATCTTGGGAGCTTTTTGGGAACAATTGAAGAGGTTTTCGACTGGGATTAACTCACGGTAAGTTTTATGAGTTGAAAACATGATTATTATGTGAAATTAACCTAGAAATTAATGGAAATTAAGCCTATAATTGATGAACTAGGGCTTGAGTTTTTGATATTCCAATTGAGATTTGATGGGTCATTTGAGCTCGGATTTGAGAGTTCTTGGTATGTATGAACTCGTGGTGAGATAAGGAATCCGGTGATGTTAATTTTCTAATTTTTCGAGAAGTGGGCCCGGGGCTCGGGTTTTGCAATTTCGTGATTTTTTATTTTTTTGATTCTTTTCGATTGGGTTATGTTCCCTTAGACTATTGTGATGTATTCGCTCTGATTTTGGATAGATTCGACGCGCGTGGAGGCTGATTTGATGGGAAAAGGCATCGCGAGCTAGAGATTTCACCAGTTCGAGGTGAGTAATGATTGTAAATGATATCCTGAGGGTTGAAACCCCGGATTTTCACACCATAGTGCTATATTGAGGTGACTTACACGCCGTATAACGAGCATGAGGTAGATCACCATTGGGGATTGTGACTTGATCCGTCCCGATTGATGATTTTTACCGCGTATTTGACTGGAACATATTTGTTATTATCACGATTTGGGCTGATTGCCATATTTGGGCTTCGTGCCAATTATTTGAACCATTCGGGGATTATTTTCATTGTTTCCTCACGGTTTTGACTTATTAATCGAACTCAGTCATACTATTTCTCCACTATTTTATAATTCAGCCACTTTTATTCAGATTTGAGTCTTAAATGATCTTTTAAATGATAATTTGGACTGAGGACTACTATTTTACTAATGCCCGAGAGGGCTTGTGATAATATTCTGACTGAGTGTGGCCGAGGGCCAGATGTGAGGATACACTGAGTGATATGAGGCCGAGGACCTAGATGTGAGGATTATATATGAATCGGGCTGCACGCCGCAGCAGTATATTATATGGATCGGGCTACACGCTGCAGTAGTATGTATATATTGGATCGGACTGCACGCCGCAGTGATATAGCGCTTGGGCTGTAGGAGCCCCTCTGGAGTCTGCAACCCCACAGTGAGTGTGGGTACCCATATGGATCGGGCTGCACGCCGCAGCGAGCTATGGATAGGGCTACGCGCCGCAGCGATATGTGGATCGGGCTGCACGCCGCAACGGCTACTGTGTGATACTGTTCTAAGAGTGATCTGAGAGAGAGAGCCCGAGGGGCTGAGAGTGAGCCCGAGGGACCGGTACTGTTTTGAGATATTGCCCGAGGGGCGGACTTTTATGTGCTCATCTTGCATATTTATTTGCCTTTTACCTGTTATACTGTGGTATCTGTACTCGAGGGGCGAACTTTTCTGTGCTTATCAGCACTAACTGTTTTGGAATCGTTTTCGTAATTATTGAAAAGATCATTTTCAAAGAAATTTGAATTGAGCCGTGGTATTTCTAAAGATCTCACAGATTACACTGTTTTTTCAGAAAATTGTACCCGACTTCTTTATAGCATGTTGGTTGCTTTACGTAATTTCTTGCTGCTCAGGTATTATTTACCTTTATTACTTACTGAGTTGGAGTACTCACTTTACTCCCTGCACCTCGCGTGCAGTTGCAGGTATTTATTCACCCGGCAGCGGATATTGGCTACGTGGAGGCAGAATTGTAGAGGTTTTAGCAAGGTGACTGCCAGCATTCGCAGCATCACTATCTTTCTATGTTATTCATTATTCTTGTTCAGTGTATTTCTAGACTGTAAAGTGGGAATTTCATTCTTATAGATGCTCGTGACTTGTGACACCCCGGTCGGGCTGTGTTGGGTTGTAATTACGTTAATTTAATATCATTAAATCATATTCGAGCTGTTATTTAACTGATTAACTGCTTAAAAGTGTTGTTCTGAAATGGTCTGGCTGGACTTGTCTTCACGAGAGATGCCATCACGACCGGAGTGGGGTTGGGGTCGTGACACTATTGCTTCAGCTGCTTCACACGAACTATACAAGAACATTCTCTCTGCTTTCTAACATATTCGCTTGATATTATTGGTTCCATTTATTATCTTCATTGTTGTTCATCATTTATTGCTTATCATTGGCCATAAAGAGCCTTCTTAGATTTTATAAACTGTTAGTCATACTTCGATCCCCTTCGATAGCTCACAGTCGAGCCCCAGAATCGACCTCGAGGCCCCTGAATCGACAAGCTCGAGGATTATCAACCTATCGGTTTGATTATCATTTCATTCTTAACTCTTATTTCGTTTCTAAGTCTGACGCATACCATCAACTGCTAAACAACCAGCATAAAAATAGATCATGTATTTTTAGAGTACCATAATTAAATTTAATTGTTATTACCATTTTCACGGTAAACAATAGAAAAAAGGAAGAAAAAAACCACAAGATGGTAAATAATACATTAAATGATAACAATCTCTATAAGTTAAATTATTTCAGCTGTAGTTTGATGAAAGTAAACCAAGAAATAATAGAAATTATAATTTATACTATTAGTACATAGTACATACTATAAGTTAAATCCGAAACAGTAATAATGGTTTTAGGAAGAAGAAGAATCAAACTTGTAGTGTTTATCAACAGCAAGGGACACATCCCAAGTGCAACTGAGTCCTTTGGGAATAATAACAAGATCTCCTCCTCCAAACTCCACTGATGTTTCTGTTGAGTTCTTTGGGTACACTTTGACTTTCCCTCTCAACAAATAACATGTCTCTTCTGCATCAAACTTTAATTGGTATTTTCCTGCTGAACAACCCCATCTGTTTATATATATACATCAAGAGAAAAACTCATTAGACTAATAAATTACTTCTTTAATGAAAAAATATAATGTACTCACTTTGGCCAGGATTTTATGCCTAATTCAGAGAGTTGGGCTTCTGAAGGGTTCTTCTGGACAATGATTCTTAGATTTGATGATGAAAAAGAGTCTGAGTTGGAGTGATGAGCATCCATGGAAAAACTATGAGTAAAGCCTTTCTTGTTCTCTCTCTCTCTCAGAGGTAATAATACAATCTTATAAAGTTATTTGTAAGGTAAAGGAAGAATCTTTTAAAAAGGGATGGGTGCTTTGTTCGGTTTTAATATACTACCTACTTCCTTGTAATGTAGGAGTAGTACTAACATTCTTTGACTTATTACATCCAACCATGTCGCCTGTCGGGCTCAGAAAACAATTGGAATTTTTAGCTGCTTAATTCTTGCATTGTTGGTATTTTTGTTGTTATTATTGTGTTAAGAAAATTTTATTATTATTATTATTATTGTTGATGTTGTTTTTTGTCACTGGTAATTTTCGACTTTGAAACTGAAATTGTCTTGTACATGTAGTAGTTAGTGGCGAAGCAATAAAATTTAATAAGGGTGTTCAAATTTTGAACATCTTTTGTTACTAGGCTATGGAAAGTGTTCAAAGCCTATTTTTAACACATAATATTTTAACTTATATTAAAGTATAATTTTTCAATGAATGATGTTTAGTTGACTACCCTTGATCACACATAGATTTGCCCCTAAGTTCAAGAGCGATATATCTCGTGACACGCTCCGCGTGACATTTTTTTAAAGAAAGTCCGTATAACTTCAAAAGAATCATTCTTTATGAATCAAGTAATTTGTACTAGTTTTACAAATATGATTCAATCACGTATCGTTTAATTCATGGTGATACATTCTAGTATGAGAAAAAGAAAGAAAATGATTTCGGAAACATATCCTGGTGTAATCTGAGTCTGATAATCTTAAAACTATTCTCTGGCTCTTTTTCTTTCTATTTTTAGCATGATCTGGTAAGATAAAAATTAGAATAGAAAAAACTAGAGAATCCCATTTTCATCATTATTGTATTTTTTTTCTTCTTGGGATGACATTGTAAAGATTGTGAGCCCTTCCCCAAAGGAACATATCAGTAGCTAACAGTAGGGTAGTCAATGGTTTGATTCGGCCGATTATTTTTATAAATTTTATATCATATCAATTTTTTAGTTATTTTATTATGTATAATCAAAATTAGATTTTTCGAAACTATCCCAATCATATCGGTTTCTCTTCGATATCGGTACGGTTCGGTAATTTTTTTAAATGTCATGTAATAATCACTAGTAGAAGTAGAATGCAATAATATACGTACTTTTATAAGACTTAACAAAACTCTCTAGATATTTTTACAATTTAAAAGGTGATGAATTAAGAAAATATGAAAGATGACTAGAGTATAGAAACATCAAATATTCTAAGCACCATAAACAAAATTGAGCAAATACAAAGAAAATATAAATCACACGAGTGGAAAGATATTAACCAAATTGGGATTGAATAATAAAATCTATAGAATATTAAACATTTCAAAAAGCTAAATCTAATTCATATGAAAGGAAATATATTCAATACATTGTAGGTTGCTACTCTTAATCGCTACAATACCTTGTATCTTGCTAGCTTCAATAGCACTAGCATAATAGGTTTTGAAATTAGGATTTTGAGTTTAATTACTTGTTGATTTGTAACTGTTTATAATTTCAAGGCCCAAGAAAAAATTTAATGCTTTATTATTTTTAAACTTAACCTATAAATATATTTTTCACATTGTAAATTTATTCGGTGCGGTTCGGTATTTTCTCGATTTATTTTCATAAAATAAAAAACCTACCCTAATTATTAGTACGATTATAGATTTAGATAAAAACCTACGATTTTATTAAAGACACCTAAAACTTGATTCGGTACGGTACGATTCGGTCAGTTTAAATATCCATTGACACCCCTAGCTAACAGTAGGGGTAGATGTAGGGGCGAAAGGTCGTCGAAAAATTATACTATATATATAAGGTAAACGCTGTTTTAATCTCCTTGACATAACCCAAAAACATAGCTTAATAATCAAGATGATTCAAAATCTTTGTAAGACCATTGATTCAATTCCCACTAACTATTTTGTTTTTAATTTTTTTTTTAAAACCCCGTTAACGAAAATTCTATCTTCGCCTCTAGCTAACATATTAGTAAAAACTGATAGATCGAGTATAGGATTCCCCGGTCAAAAAGTTGACCAAAGAAATAACTTTCTTTTCTTTTTCAAAGAGCAGTGAATTATCTTAATTAGCAGGAAACGTGGCAACATTATAGTAGACGATGCAAACATCTGTTTGACCAGGGTATCATGATCTTAAAGATGCTGATTGCTGACAAGTTACAATATTAATTTACAAGGTTGTTTAACTTGAAAATTAAAAATTGCTGCTAACACTAGGTTGAAGTGTGAGGGTGTCAAAGAATCAACAAATCGTGAAAACGAAGTCTAAACACCTTTTAGTTTTTTAATTGTTTATTTCAACATCAACGCCTTTTAGTTCAATTAAGTTAAAATTATGTTCAAACTTTTTCTTTTGTGGACTGCTTCTTGAATTTCTTCACGTAATTATAACTAGGGATATACAGATTTCGAGACTTTCTACATTAATAAATGTTATGTAAATTTACTGGATGTGTGACGGACGCAAACACAATACGAAATTAATGCTCGCTAGTCAAACATAATATAGTTGTGATTATTGTATCCGCATGGATTGAATTTAAACAATGTTCAAGTAATTTTAACGCTATTCATGATGATTAACACGTTGATTGGGATGATTAATAACTAAAATTAACTATAAAACTAAAATAATTAACAATTGATCACTGGAAGACAAGAGTTGAGCAACACTAAAATATCAATGGGAGAAATAAGGGTCGTGATAAGATAGGTGCAAGATAGCTATTTGGGACCCAACTCTAATGCTTCTCACGAATTCACTCGATGATTAGTTCAAACATGTAGTCAGAACTTCTCTCTCGATTAAATCTTAACTCTACGAGGTGAACTAATATTAGTACTGTGAAAATATGCAAGCATGCGTTAATGGATTAATCTTCAGGAAAACATCGTTCAAATATTCTCCTAACATGATTTAATAATCAATTCAACAAGCTCTTTCGATTACTTAAGAGAATTACTGAATTAAACCAAATAAATAATGCAAGATAATCACCACAATAGTCCTCTTCCCATTAAATAAAGTGGTGAATAAAGTTACAAATAATTCAAAGCTCCATAAACAAATTCAAGCAAAGAACTAGAGTTAAAATCCACAAATAGCAATCAAAATACCATATCTGTCAAACTCTATGAGAAACTACTCCATAATCATGGAGGAAGTCACCATAAATATAACTAAAGAGTAAGAAAATATGAATCTAACATTATAATCCAAACCCCCGCATCGAATTGATTAAAAAGAAGATGAAATCTTGTGTCTTGTAGCCTCCAATGCTCTCCAAAAGCTTCCAAGGTCAAAAGTCCTCTAAAAACATATTTCTAGTATATTTATATCAAGTCGGAATGTGCTTGGACCAAACTACCCTTCTTGAGCCAAAGTGAGAAAATTCCTGTAAACTTTTTACACTTCATGCGTCACACAGTGCTACGCACCCTGCATCACATTAGTGTAATTTGCTCGGTTGTAAACTCTTTGAACTTAGCTTGTTTGACAAACTTTTGTACTAATTGTTGATACCCAATTTTTCCTTATATTTTTATATATATGCAAAATACCCTCAAAATAGCCTATATAGGCATATATGAGTACATCCCAAGGTTTTATTATTTTTTCTTAATTTCTCAAAGATTTTAAAACCAATTTACTGCCCTATTTCATCAGGAAAAAGCCAATAAATATCGCCAAAATTATTATTTTTTGGTGATTCATTTATTGGAGTCTCATATTTATATCAAAATATAGCTAACATAATTTTTGCATATTTTTATAAATTTATTTAGTATTTTTAAAGCTAAATTGTGTATAATTATAATACTAACTACTTTTAGGTTTAAATTCGTCTCATATTTATAAAATGAGATCTTATATTTTTAAATTATCAATTATATATTATCGTTTTATTGCTTTGGTTTTCAAAAATTTATTTACTATTTTTATAAAATTAAACGGAAAAAGGGCTATTTAAGACATATCCAAATTGGCTTTCAATTGTAGTCTTTAATTGGATCCCAATTTTCCAGCCCAATTACAATTGAAACCCAACCCACACTCTCTTTACCCATGCCCAAACTCGGAACCTCACCTACCCAGCTCATCTTGGCCGTTGATCTCTATGATCAACGACCCCTATTTTCCTTACCTAATTAAACAAAACGACCCCCCAAGAACTCCTCACATTCCTCACTCAACCGACTCTCTCTCTATCTCTCTATCTCTGGTTCTCTCTAGAACCTTCCCCCTCCCTTTCAGCTCCAACGAGTCTCACTCATCTTCTCCGGCCACCTCCTGGCCTGATTATATGGTGGTTTCACCACCCATCGGCCCTCTAAGGTTCCTACACATTTGTTCGTTGAGGTTTCATGGTCTGAATACAAAGAAGCTTCATCCAGACTTGGTTTGATTCAAGTTTATGGCCATCTTCGGCCTTACTCCGGTGAGCCGTGTCTGTTTCGAGCCTGGCCTAGACTTCTCATGGTTAGATGAACAATGGTCCAAGTCTTTCTCACCGATCGGGTTCCTCTAAAACCCTAGCTTTTGTGTTCTTCTGATTTCTGTAGTTCTGTTCTAGATTCAGGTTTTCCCTAAACTTTTAAAATGATTTTTTTATATTTCTTTTAAAATCATGCTTTCAAAACTTTTATTTTCCGATCTAGGGTTTCTGAGTTATGTTTCTCCGATTTTTCTTCTTCTCTTTTGTGTTTCTCTGATTTTCTTTTTTTTCTTGTGTGCTTCTCTAATTTGTCTTTTCTCTTGTGTGTTTCTTTTACCATGTTTCTACAACTATATTTCTCTTACCATGTTCTTGTCAGTTTCTTATACTATGTTTTCTCCTACTGTGTTCTTGTTAAATTCTCCTACCATGTTCTTATCAGTTGCTTCTACTGTGTTATTTGTGTGTTTCGTCTACCTTGTTTTCTCCTATCGTGTTCTGGTTAAATTGTTCACCATGTTCTTATTTGTTTCTTCTACTAGTTCTTCTACTGGTTTCGCATGTTCTTTTACTATGCTTACCATGAGTTCCTACTACTAAAGAGCATGCTAAAGGTCTCAGTTCCTTTCTGAGACCTTTGAACCTGTTTCAATTAGTAGCTTTTCCCTTAATCACTTCCCCTTTCATCTCTGTACTCGGTTAATGGCAAGAACCCTAAAATTTGGGGGTTCATCCGAGTTTTTAGACCATTGGCTATGTGATTTGCTTGTGCTTTATATCTGAACTTGCTTGATTTTAAAAACCCTAATCTTTTGGACTTATTTGAGTTCCTGGAGTTGTTTCATCTACTGCTTTACTAAGTTTCAAAATTATTGCTTCAATTTTGTTTCTTCATATGATTCTGACTTTTGCTAAACTCTATAAGACCTTTACTTGACCCCCTTTTAGCATGCTATTTGATACTCTCTCTTCTACGTCACTGAACTACCATATTCCCATAGTCTACTACTTACTTATTTTGCAATTGCATGACACTTTCACTTTGTCCTAAATTCAGCCTCTCATGCCTGTTACTTGTGTACTCTTTATATATGCTGAACTTCCCTTCTAAATGGCTGTCAATTGTGATTGATTTCAGACTTCTTTTGTATAAGTTTGATTGATTCCTTTCCATGTTTACTGACTTCCCTGTTACTCGATTTGAGTCAAAGTTTTCCTTAGCTTTTCTAACTTGGTTCATTCATGGACCAATACTTACAAAAATCTTTGACCCCCTTGATTTACTGTATACTGATGGATCCTTATCTTATTTATTTTAACCGTGTATTTTAAACTTCTTCCCTTAATTAAAATCCCTGTGTATTTACCCATAATGGCCTACTTTGCATAAGATGTTTATTTGATTTCTTTCCTTAAATAGTTTTTACCGTTTGAATCTGAATTCCTTAATTAAAGGAAGTCTTGATTCTTAATTGATATTCAGTTCCTTAATTATTTTCTTACCTTATTTCTGCCTATTCTTCACATTATAAATACATGAAGACTCTTAGTTTCTACATACAATCACTTATATTTTCTTTTCTGAACTGATACTTAAAAGTATTCTCTCTTCTTACTTGTGGCCTGTTTGCAAGTCCTGCTGCCTGCTTCTTTCTCTATTTGCTTTCCTTGAACTGGTATGTTCTAATTATGATTCAGCATCACAACTGTGTATTTATTTAACACCTTTTCTTCCTGGCTGCCTACTTATGTGTTTGATTTAGTATGTGTTAGCATTTTCCTTCTACCTGTTCTGCCTCTACTGTGTATTCTAAGTTGTTTGACACTGATGATTGTTTGAGGCATGACAACATTAAAGTATTGTTGTCTATGACTCAAACTTGGTCCCCTAGGATCATAACCTCATGTTATCATTGTATGCTGTATATTCTAGTTGGTTTTATGAGCATAACATCACCCCCTATTGTTGTGAATGCCCATAATCAATTAATGCCCAAGCATATGGGCTCTCTGCAATCAGTCCCAACCCCTGAATCCCTTTTGTGTGAAGTTTTTAATTATATAGTTGGTTCTCTCTCCATTTTCCCTTCTATCACTCTATTCTGCACTTGCACACTTTCTTAGTCTTTAAGTTCTGCCCCCCTTCCTCTTGTAAGCCTTGCCTTGGGACCCTTTGTGTTCCCTCTGAACTTGGACACTTGAGGGCTAGCCCTTCCACACTGCACTTGTTCCAATCTAATAATATATTTGGGTGCGAGTATTGCCCAGAGTTCCTTTGAGGCTCTTAGGGAACTTTGACACACTCAAATGAGAGAAAGGCTTTGGATCATGATCTTATGGAGTTGGTTTACCTCATATTTTAGACATGAAGTCTGAATCAGGCTCTCCTTGATTGTACTTGTATTTGTATTTTTCTGATATATTTTTTTTTACTTTAATCAGGGTTGTAATAACTTGTAATAAACTCCTGAGGATGGCTAGTGAAAGGGTGGGTAACTATGCATGCAAAGGGTAGATACCATGTCTATAGGTGTTTTGAATTCTTCATATTCAAATACATATACAGGTCATTTTGAATTCTGCATCTCCAACTTTCATATAGAAATCATGCCTATAGGTACTTTTGAATAATTTCTGCATATAGAAATCATGTTCATAGGTTCTTAAAGTAAATTCTGCAATTAGAAATCATGTTCATAGGGTTCTTAAAGTAATTTCTGCATTTAGAAATCATGTTCATAGGTTTTCAAACAATTCAGCACCTAGATATCATGTTCATAAGTCTTTAAAACAAGTTTCACGCAATTTATACCACGTTCAAATCAACTACGCGTAGAAAGCATACCTATAGGAACCCTCAATCGAATTTGAGCCGCTTCATTCACATATGGAACTAAAAGCAGTAACAACGGTGCTATAGAATTCATAACCTTCGTTAAAATTGGCCTTTCTTTAATAATCTGACTTTCCTTTTAAAGCAGTACACATTCAGTTTATTTTGGACCTTGTTATTTTATCGCTTGCTGAATTCAGTAGATACCATGGCTATAGGATCCTTTTCCAACACTTAGGCAAGCCTTAGGGTAAAGTTTTAAATTAAATCAATTCTATTAATAAGCTACAACCAGCAGGAAATCCTGGGTCGGGCTTCCTATCTAAATTATGTAATAAATCAGACTGCCTCAACCTTTAAGTTCTCTCATGTTTAGTACTTAATCAGAACTTAACTAGTATGTGTAAGTCATGCTAAATTATGTGCTTTCTTGTGTAACGGAGGTGTATATGAGCCTTTGCTTGTTATATGCTTTCTCCCAACTTGCTATGCATGTTTTGTATGTCGCCTTAGAATTTTTGACCTTTAAAACTACAAATAAGCCTAATATCCATCCCCTTTAGGATTAGTATTCCTAAATGCCTCCGGACTGATAAGATTGGGAGGGGTAATAGAATGCAATAAGCAAACCAGACCATTACGCGCTTTATTACCTTAACAGGGTGGGAAGGGTAGATATGGATATAATGACCACGTGATAATGCCACGCGTATCCTCTCATTAAGGAATGATTGCCGGGTATTGTGTGGGATAATCATATTGTTAATAAAGTTAGGGCCCCATTTCCCTTTCTTGTCCTTTTCAAAGGAATTTCAAACTCTTTCTTTTTAAGAAAAATTAGCTTTCTTTTAGTTCTCTCCAACTTTATTTGTTTGCAAACCCTTATGTGAATCCCCTCTTATTTAAAGTTTTTATTTGTCTATGTGTTATTTGCATCTTAAATTCACAATAATAGTCTGGTCGGGAACCACGCTAGTTGATTATGAGGAGTGCCTAACACCTTCCCCTTAGAATAATTTCAAGCCCTTACCCTATCTCTGGTTATTCAAATCAAATTCTCCTCGGTGTCCTAATGCACCCTAATCATTAGGTGGTGACTCTTCAAATTAAACCCAATTTTCAAAAGGAACGAGTTGTCCTCCCAAATGTCACGAACCCGATTTCGCGAGAAAAAGGGGACGCAACACTAATGCATTGGACTATGCCACGTGCCCTGCATCACATTTGTGTATTTGTCTGTCAGACCCAAAAACTCTGAGTCTCTGAACTTCTGCGAACTTTTGTACTAATGCGACACTTAATGCCATGCCTTATGTGACACACTAATACATTTTGCTCCAGCCCATGCACTTTCTTCCAACTTTTGTATGCAACGCCGGTCTACGAGCCCCAGATGTGATCCAATTTAATTTTTGGGATTTTACTCAGACCTCAAAGCTCCAAATTATTCAATTTAGCTCCAGAACATCTTCTTAACTCGGAATCATCTCCTACAAAGCATAAAGCGTGTAATAAGTGCAAATCAGCATCATTTAAGCTCAAACACGCTCAAAGTGCAGTAATTAGAGTGCAAAATGCGGTTAAAATATGTGTTTTTAGCCTTCCATCAACACCCCACACTTAAAACATTATACGTCCTTGAATAATCATACTGCACTTCACATAGAGACGACCTTCTTATTAGACAACTTCCCTAACGCGTCATGCCAAGAATATTTAAAGCAGACTAAGCACCATATCATAACATCCTAGCCTCGAGACTCGTCTCACACGCGCCACGTATTTCAAAAACCTACTCACTTACTCTAACTCAGAAGCCAAAGACATTACCATTCCTTCACAAATCATGTGCCCTCACACCAAAGATAGATAGTAGTTCCACACACAATAAAATTGAAGAACAAATAGGAACTCAAGACAGAAAGAATTCACTCACTCTCAAATTTTTAAAATTCATGTGCCATATAAGACGCACTATATGCTTGACCGTAGTGTAATACTCTACTAATTGAGCTCATTCAGTCAACGATCAAGTAGGAGTTTATTTGATTGTAATGTAGGCTGCGAGACGAGTAAGTTACATTTGGATATAATGGCTAAACCTCATTAAGAACATTAATACATATACATAAACAATTTAAATCCCATACTTGTGTTGAACCAAACCCCAACCTTCAGACATAATAGCATTAAGCTCCCAATTCTTTAAGCACAAACAAGATGAGCATTACCACTAGCAAGGAAACAATATTTTTCTTCTTTCTAATATATATACAAACTCTTTTTTTTTCTCTTCAAAGTTCTGATTTTTCTTTTTCCCTTTTTAAAGCAAACTCATTGTTTTTCTATCCCTATAAGTGGCTCTCACAATTTTTCAAATAATGTACCTTTCTCCTTTATTAATAGTTACACCAAAAAATCTGACCATAACTCAACTTAGCTTTTAACACGTTCATAACAAATTCAAGTGCTAAAGAGAGGTAAAAGGTTCAAATAGATAGTCAATTCAAACAAAAGGGGTCACACTTGTATGTGGTTGCCAAAGAAATATGATTACAGGATCAACGGGGCTAACTAAGATACATCACAATTAGGTGGGTAAAGACATATATTTGGCTCAACAAAGAAAGGCCTATGCCACTTCCTAGACTGAATAAGACTGTTATTTCGCTTTGCAAACACACACGCCAAGTTTTACACATCAACTGACATGCAAAGAATATAAAAAAAAAAACCTCACACACACACTGGCACATAACTCATTTAAGACTGGATCTATCCCGACTCTCTAGTCAAAGCAGTTAAGCAACATCAAAATCAAATAATTTCAGGCACTTATCCAAGAGTCAAGAAATGAGCCTAGGCATCATGACTAAATCACTTACTACTCTCAAGGCCTAACAAGGTTAAGAAAAGTTATCCCCATTTACCACCAGAGCACAATATTAACCTATTCCTAACAAAAGAAAAACTAACTACATCCGGTTCAAGCAAAACCCTTGGAAAAGAACCACGACACAAAGAAAAACCAAGGGTAAATTGTTACACTACCTAAGCAAAACAAAATATTTTTTTTCTTTGACTTTGATCCCTCAAGAAGATAGTCGAGGAAATCCATTGCCGGGAAAAGTTAAAAATAATTTCTTTTCAAACAAAATAAAAGAAAACAAAAATACATGTACATATTTACATCCCCCACTCCACACTTTAAATTGTGGCACGTATCCATCTACATAAATAAAAGCAAGAGGTAAAAGAAACTCCCATGAGTCATCTAGTCAGGGTCCGAATCAAAGTCAGATCTTCTTTGCACGCCCAACCCAGTGCGTACATCCATGCGGAAAGTTTCTTATATACCTTCTTTGGGCACACCCCAGACTTATCATGCTTACTCTCTCCAGATCGCTCGTTTAAGGCCCCCATTGCTCCTTCCATCTTGAAGACCATCCTTTCTTCTCCCACTATGAGCATGTACTGCCTTTCTTGAATGTCTATAATAGCTCTGCGAGTAGCCAAGAAGGGTCTCCCTAAAATTAGAGGAACCTCCATATTCCCTTCCATGTTGACCTATCACGACCCAAAATCCGACTAGTCGTGATGATACCTAACCCAACCGGCTAGGTAAGCCAATTAATAATTATTCATTTTTGGTGAAATTAATAAAACAATTAAATGGAAGAAAGTATCTGAAACTTATACATTTCCTAAGGACTGGTAGTACAAATCATAAGCTTCTAACAATAGAATTTACAAATCAGATATGAAGTAAATATATCTTCTTTTTGCATAAACAGAGTTTTATAATCTAGGGATACCATGAACAAGAGGCAGCTACAACAGGAATACAGGTACACCTTCAAATCTATCTCCCGTCGAACACAACAACAATAACAGCTAATATCTGCACGCAATGTGCAGAACTGTAGTATGAATACAACCGAACCCATGTACTCAATAAGTAACAAACCTAACCTTAGGTTGAAAGTAGTGACGAACTGGAACATGGTCGGGTCCAACACCAATAACCAACAACAATTCATAACAATGTACTGCATATAAATAAGGAAGTAGCTCAGAGATAAAATGCTCAGATTTTTTACAGCTTTCCAAAAATAGTTTCGCTTTTCAAGAATAATAGTGAAAACCCAAATCCTTTACTGAAATCGTCGAAAAATAGGAGATAGTTTGAAAACTATATCTTTTCCAAAAATTCTTTTCACAATAAATAAGATGTTTTATTTTCTTTCCACATAGCAAGTGTAAAGTACCTCTCTACGCTCACATATCAATGTGTGTAAAAAGTCATGAATGACGTGATACCGTACAACATGAGGAAAAAATGCATCACTATGCTTGTATGTCATGTGTGCATGCCAATTCCATGTATCTCAGAGATGGATCATGTACTTACACTCTCATAGTACTAAATATCATTGTCTCACACTTTCCACTTATCATTCTTAACCACTCGGTAATGTATATGGCCCATACAACCCAGGGAAGATCCATCCCGAAATATATACATTACTGACCATCAGTCACCCAGTATCGAGGAAGGTCAATCCGGCACCATGGGGAAGATCCATCTCCAGGTATATAAATGCTTTGGACAAGATCCATGTCCAGGGAAAATCCATCCCTCAATATAATCAACTGCACTCACTGGGGGTGTGTATAGACTCCGAAGGGGTTCCTACAACTCAAGCGATATAATCTGCACGGACAACTCACGTGCCATAGTATCAATATCAGAATCTTCATAGACAACTCACGTGCTATATTACCAATATCAGAATTTGCACAGACGACTCACGTGCTATAGTATCAATACCCCCCACACTCAGGCCCTCAGCCTCACTCTGTCATCAATCTCTCCAGTCTCACTCACGGGCTCACAATGTCATGAAACTAGCCCGTCAGCAATGATATAGTGTGTCAATAAATAATAATTGAGATTGAGATATGATATGAATGTATGAATATGACTGAGTACGAAATACTAATGAAATCAGAGAGATGACAGGAAGAAACGAACACTATGGGTCCTAACAATATCTTCGTAAATCTTAAACATGATATCTAGTATGATTGACAACTCAATTACTTTATCACATGGTGAAAACATGAGTATCAACAAAATAGGACCACTATACAGTGCTCTGGAAATAACACAGTCACATTTCATAGGGTGCATGGCCACATGTCCATCACCTAGCATGTGCATCACCTCAACATCAATCACGTAGCACATAATTTGGGGTTTCATACCCTTATCACTAAGTTTATAAGAATTACTTACCTCGAACAAGCCAATTCCAATACCGAGCAAGACAAGCGATGCTCCAAAAATTCCATCACATACGTAGCGACCTCTGAACGGATCAAAACTAGCCAAAAGCAACTCAAATACATCAATTAAATCCCAAGGGAATAATTCCAAATTATAAATATCGAATCCTTAATCAAAACCCAAAATGGGCCAAAAATCACACCCGAGCCCACGCCTCAGAACCCGACAAAACTAACGAAATCCGACAACCCATTCAATTTAACCTCCTCTATTGTTGGTTGCTTCACTAGTGCTAAGTTCTGCTCCATATCAACCAATATTGGCACATGATTTAAGATGTGAAATGAAGTTGGCACTGTGATTTCTTTGAACTGTTCTTCATATAAGTTAACTGCTTCCTCAGCAATCTCTTTATCTTCCTCTATCTAAATACCTAGATTGTTTGGATACAAATACCTGGGTGGCTCTAGGGTAAAGCCACTAAAGCTTTTTTTTTTAAAAGTCAATTGACCCTATTTTAGGGCAAACCTAATCAAAGAATACATGTCTTATGTTACTTAAAAAAATTAGCACTATACTTCTCAAATGATAAATTAACAACTCAAAAAAAAACTTGTCCTAAAAAGCTACCAAAAAACCCATCAAACTTATTTTAAACTTATCCTAAACAAACATAATTACCGTTGTGGTGAGCTGTGGTAAGCCCATATCTAGCTGTAGAATCTATCTAACACTAGAACCAAGTCCTCCAGGGGAAGACATTCGAGAGGCTCTCTCCTTAGCATTTTATAAATAAGCTCCTTCACTACTTGTGAGACTTTTGGTGTGGGAGGAAACTATAGTTTCACTTTCAGAATCCTCTCACGTAATATTGCGAGTTCATCTATATCAGAGGTTCTGGCTATTCCAAATGGAGGCACCCCATATAGAAGTTCATAAAAGAGGACACCCAGGGACCAAACGTTGACACTTTTGTCATACTCGTTACCATCACCTTCCATCATCTCAGGTGGCAAATAGTCAGCCTTGACACAGATAGACCGTCTTTTTCCATTGACAGTGCGGACACAACAAGCAAAGTCTGCAAAAATTCTAAGGATACCCTTTGCATCCACCCAAAGGTTCTCCGAGTAAATATTTCTATGTATCAAATTCTTCTTGTGACAGTCTATGAGCCCTTTTGCAACTGATGCAACATATCTTACAACAAGCTTTTCCTCAAAATGTTTTTCTTCCTTCAGCTCGTCACAGGAGAAACTACCAAACACAACATCTAGAATGAAATAGTAGTATTTCTTATCATCAGAGTGGGTATGAAGCATCACGATATTCTCATGTTGAAGGTAATAGTGATCGTTAACCTCACGACATAACTGATGCACAAGTTTGGACTCCTCCACTCGCTTCTTCAACACTTTTTTAATTACGTAATTTTTACCGGTCTTTTCCTCCCGCACGGAAAATTTTCCTTCTTGAAGGACTCTAAGTGTCGTAAAATCCTCGATGGCCCACTCCTTAGGGATCTCATAAGAACCCCGCTGAATTTCTAAAGAAGCATTGGACGAAGAATTCATGATGCTACTGTGTATAAATAAAGAACTGGTTGTGCAGAAAATAACTTTCAAATGCCAAATAAAGGCAAAAAAAGTAGAGCTTAGCAAATTCAGTGATGAACAAAATAGCAAATCACCATCAAAGGATGTTGAAACCCAGATAATGAAGATGAAACAATTATAGCTTCGAACAGTTTTCCAGAAATCAACCTTGTAGCTTATCTCCTTTTATAACTCTGTTTTGGTTTTGAAACCTTTTGGTTTCAAAGTTTTTCTCTATTTTTTTTATAGAGGTGAAGAGATTTTGTTTTATAGAGGAAAAATCCGGGAGTGGAGATGAATGTGTGTGTGCCCAAAAAACGTGAGTGAAGGAGTGTAATCTGTGACTTGGATTCTCTTGAGAGCATTTTGGAAAAATGGGGGCGGCACCTAGGGTTCTTGAGGGAGGGGGTCTATTTTGAGAAGAGAGGGGGAATAAGGGCAGCTAGGATTTTTGTCCAAGGAGGAAAGGATCCGTCTGTTGAAGAAAGGGAGAAGATTTGGTCTTTTTTTCACTACTACTAAAGCATCTGCTTTAGGCTCCCAAGCGTTTTTCTATTAGTTATAGTTATTTATATTAGTAATCTTTTTTAAAGTTAATAAAATATTAATATTTTATTTCAATATACTACATTGGTTCTAGTTATTAGATATTTTATTAGTAAATATGAAAATTTGAATAATTTAACATAATATTTTAAAATATTAGATAATTTTATATTATGGAATACTTAAAAGAAACTTGAAAAGTTGAAGGAAAATTTGTTAAAATCGATATATAATTTTTTGTGATCAAAATTAATCGTATCTATCTGTTCAACCTTATCACATTACTAATGTTATTTCCTCACATCTTTATAAATTTTTACTTTAGGCCTCTGATTTTATTAAGTCGTTCCTCCGTCGAGGACAATGACGGCGGTCGGCAAATGACGGTAAGGGACAAATTTGATAGGGAAATGGAGAGGGGAGAGGGGAGAGGGGAAAGAATTTACTTCGGTGGTGAGAAGAGGAAATTATTTTAGTAGAAGTCAATTCTTTACTCAAAACTGTCACTACTCCGGTAGCGGCAACGACGGAGACGATCACATCGGTGCAAAAATTCAAGCGTCTCCGATAGGTTTTGCATTCTTGAGAATTCAGGTTGATTCTTTGTGTGGGAGCAGAATTACTACGATCAGAGACTTGTGCCTATTGAGATTATATAAGATAAGATATTTATTGAAGGCAATAATTGATAATTTTCATATATTGAAGGACCATTTTGATAATTTACTCTAAAAATTTATGTACTGTAGAGTTAAATAAAAATTAAGATTTTAATTGTCACTATCCAGTTTTTCCTCCGTAAAATATTGTGACAGCACTTAGTCTCTACGACTAGTAAGCCTAATAATGCGAAAATAAAATAAAAACACAAAGATAACAGCTAACAGATATAATTAATAAGCGAAAACGGTGCCACTTGGCATATACAATAATCATCTTTTCTAAAATCCAAAATGTCGCAATGGCACAAGCTTCTAAGAGTATCTAACTGCTCTGTACATTCATGACTGAAGAAAACAAGGGAAAATTAACACAACGGGATAGAAGGAGACTCCGAGGTCTGCAACGCGGGCAGATGTACCTTGAAGTCTCCTGAGGCAACAACCACACAACTAAACTCAAGGCTGATAACTATTACCTGGATCTGCACATGGAAAATATGTGCAGGAAAGGGCATGAGTACACCACAACGGTACCAGTAAGTGCCAAGTCTAACCTCGGTCGGGTAGTGACGCGATCAGGTTAGGGCCCTATTAGTATAGATATAATGAAATAAGACACAAAGAAATATTAAAGTAAAATAAATATGAAAATCTAATAGGAATAGAATTAAATGAAAGCTAACATCTCAGAACACAATAATAGCAACAGGGGGATCTCTCGGGATACCGTCCCGTAGTTCCAAACGTAAATGTGCAGGGGGATCTCCCGGAATACCGTTCTGTAGTCCCAAAGTAAATATGCAGTGCTGGGGGATCTCCCAAAATACCGCTCCGTAATCCCAAGGTAAATATGCAGTACAGGGGAATCTCCCGAAATATCGTTACGTAGTCTCAAGTAAATATGTAGCTCAACCAATATAAACAGCAGTTACAACAAGGAAACCTATAGTTTAGACTAAGTTCACATCAAATAAAATAGGTAATTTCACTAAACATGATAGGCAGTTAAAATACTTTTCTAACCTAAACAAGGTAGTTACATATGCTAGTGTAGTTCAAATAAGGAGAAAGAGGTTATGACTTAGTGAAAAATAGAACAACAAATAGCCCATGTACGTACTCGTTACCTTATGTACACGGCACTCATATATCAAATAGTATCAAATACTATGGGGAGTTTTCCTACACAAGGTTAGGCAAGCCACTTACCTCGAACCAAGCTCAAATCAATCCGTAATAATGCTCTTTCCACAAATATCCGGCTCCGGATAGCCCAAATCTAGCCAAATCCAATTATTTAACATAAATATAGCTACAAGAAACTAATCTAGCTAACGAAATCAAAGCCAAGGCAAGAAATTAGAAAAATACCCAAAAAGCATCCCAAGCCCACATCTCGGAACCGGGTAAAAGTCATAACTCACGAGTCTAACCATACCAAATTTACTCAAATTCGACACCAAAATCTCGACCAAAATTCCAATTTTTGGCCTAATAACTCTTCTCAAATTTCTCTAATTTTTACCCCAAATCTGAAATTAAATGATAGATTAGTGGTATATGACCAAAATCAAGTTAAGAATCGTTGCCCAATTGATATCTCTGAAAATCCCTCAAAATCTCATCCAAATCCAAGCTCCCAAACTCAAGTTTTGATAAATATGGCTAACCCTCGATTTTGAAATGTTTATACTGCCTGCTCAGATGTCTTCATCGCGAATGCGACGACTCCCTCGCGTTCGCGTAGGGCAACACTTTACTGAAATAAAACCCCCTCTTCGCGAACACGAAGGTCCTCTCACGAACGCGTATCCTATGCTTCGTGAAGCTTTGCAAACACGACCAATACCATGCAAACGTGCAGAACAATCCATAGAGGACCCAATTGTTCCATTTGCATTAAGAGAACGTGATGCCCTTCATGTGTTCGTGATACACTGATGGCCAAAACTTCGCGAACGCATCCTCATACTCGCGAACGCAAAGAGAAATTTCTCTTCATGACCCAGCTCTTCTTCGCGAACGCGTACCAATGTCTGCAACAAAA
The DNA here is from genome assembly GCA_026770625.1 of Nicotiana glauca. Classification (NCBI taxonomy): domain Eukaryota; kingdom Viridiplantae; phylum Streptophyta; class Magnoliopsida; order Solanales; family Solanaceae; genus Nicotiana; species Nicotiana glauca. Next base: position 158,114 of record MU738387.1, read on the forward strand.
ACCAGCAAAAATCTGCTATCCTTCTAAGTCCAAAAATGACCCGTTGAGTATCCGAAATAACCCCGAGGTCCCCGGGACTTCAACCAAATATACCAACCAATCATAAAATACCAACAAACTTAGTCGAGCCTTTAAATCATATCAAACAATGCTGAAATCATGAATCACCCTCCAATACAAACTTAAAGAACTTGAAACTTCCAAATTCGACAACCGATGCCGAAACCAACCAAACCACGTTCAAATGACCCCAAATTTTGCACACAAGTAGTATTCAATACTACGGACCTATTCAATACTACGGACCTATTCCAACTTTCAAAATCGGATTCCGACTCCAATATCAAAATTTCCACTACCGATCCAAAACTCTAAAAATTCTACTTTCGCCATTTCCAGCCTTAATAAGCTACATACCTCCAAAACACAATTCGAATATTCCCCTAAGCCTAAAATCACCCAACGGAGCTAGCGGGATCGGCGAAATTCTATTTCAAAATCGTCTTCGCACTGTTTCGACTACAGTCCAAATTCTAAGACTCAAGCTTCCATATAGGGACAAAGTGTCCCAAAATACTTCAAAAACCAAAACAAAACCTCCCGACAAGTCAAAATAGAAGAAATAGATACAGAAAAAGCAGTTAATAGGGGATCGGTACTCTAACTCTCAAAACGACCGTCCAGGTCTTTATATTAAGTAAGGTTTAGGTTTAAAAATGTGACATTGCAGCATTTATGGGTTAACTGATAATAGTTTATCATTTTCATTTCAATTAGGGTTGCTTTGTAGTAAATTAATTTGATAGGGTACAAATATCTTCTGACCAAAACTTTTTCTATTACTTGTGGATCATGTGAACTCTAATTGTATTATTGAACTAAGATATCTATCAGAGTTGCTACATCTCCTTGAAATTAATACATAAACTATATATTATCACATATTTTGGACAAAAATGTTGCAATGAATATAAAAACTCTAATCTCAAGGAAGCAAATAAAGCTAACCAAGAACATCGTTAATCTTTTCTAGTAGAGAAATATATATATAAGCATGAAGGCCTTTAGCGAAATGTCATTCGCTTTTTTACCCTTTAAAAATAAACTTTACACTAGACAAAATTATAATTAAGTATATTTTCTAATATTTAGGATTTTAAAATCAATAATATATTTTGTTATTAAATTTTCCTTATTGAATAGGTAGGAAGGAACTTTAAAATCGATTAAAACTTTTAGTTTATGTATATATATATTTCCTATTTAAAACCCAATAATAATAGGATTGTATTAAACTACCCATAAAAGAGGGAGAAATTCAAAAATAGCAGGATTTACAAGTGGTAATTTAAAAATAGCCACATTTTCAAAAGTAATCAAAATTAGCCACTTTTCATATAAAGATAAATCTGAACGAAAACACTGTTCAAAATTCGGAAAAATACTTCAATATAATATACTGGAGTTCCAGTATAATATACCGATCCGGCATAAAATATTGGAGATTGGAGCACCGATGCTCCAAACTCCAGTATATTGTACTGAAACTTTCCGCATGTTGGAGTTCCAGCATAATATGCTGGAAGTTCATACACAAGTGCACCGATCTCCAGTATATTATGCTGGAACATTCTGTTTGCATCAAAATAGTGATTATTTTTCAATAACTTTACAAATGCTGGCTATTTTTGAATGACCGATCCGAAAACTGGCTAGCCCTTGCTATTTTTACCATAAAAGATTGAGCTATTATCACTTATAGCTATTGTGATGACCCAAAAGGTCATCAGTCATTTTGAAAGTAAATTCTGTGTTCTGATGCCTTAAAAACCTCTTTTTATCTCACCCCGATTTACGTGCACATTCCTGGCACATTCTCGGAAAGATTTTATGTGAAATCTAAGTAAAATAAGGAAATTGGTCTTTAAAATTGATTAAAGTTGACCTTGGTCAACATACTTGGTAAACGGACTCAGACCCGTGATCCGACAGTCCTGTAGGGTCCGTAGTAAAATATGAGACTTAGGCGTATGCCCGAAATCGAGTTCCGAGGTCCCAAGCCCGAGAAAATTTTTTTTAAAGAAAATTATTTGCTGAAAAATATAATGGCTTTTTGAAATAAAATGATGCATGTTCTTGCTGGTATCGGGCCCGTATCTTGGTTCCGAAGCTCAGTACAAGTTTAAAATAATAAATAAGTCGAATATGTGAAATATGGTAAGAATTGGAATTGGCTTGGTATAAATCGGACCTATAGTTGAGAAAATGAAAATTTCAATGTTCTTGGAGAATTTCATGAATTTGAGGTTAATTTGGTAGTTGTTGATATTATTTTGATGATTTTATTGCACGAGCAAGTATGATGTTTTGAGACTTGCGTGTATGTTTGGTTTGGAGCCCCGAGGGCTCGGGTGAGTTTTGGATAGGCCACGAAGTGAAATTGGACTTAGGAGAATTGCTGGTGTGTTGCAGATGTGTAGCATGCCTTTGATCTTGCAAATGTGAGATCAGGCATCGCAATTACGTTGTAAGCAGGGGTCGCAAATGCGAGACTTTCATTGCAAATGAGAAGAACCCAGGGCCAGTCACTTCTCGCAAATGGGAGATATACTTCACAAATGCGAATTCTTCAATATATTCCCAGAAATCGCAAATGCGACGACTTCTTCGCAAATGTAAAGGATGCAGGAGTTGCAAATGCGACATATCCTTCACAAATGCGAAGGTAGTAGGGTCCTTAAAGGTTCGCAATTGCAAACCCTGGTCGCAAATGCGGCATTAGAGACCTGTTAAGTGAAATTTCAGACAGGATTTCATCTATTTTTACAACTCTTCAAACCCTAAAACATCTTTGGGCGATTTTTCAAAGGCACAAACTCTTCCAAATCATTAGTAAGTAATTTATAACTTATTTTATTCAATATATAACATCTTTTTACATAATTTCAATTCAAAATCAAGGGGTTTTCATTGGGAATCGGGTCTTTTGGGTAGAAGTTAGGATTTTTAAATTTCGAGGATTTAGACCTCGTTTTGAGGTCCGATTTTAAAATAAATTATATATTTGAGTTCGTGGGTGAATGGGTGATCGAGTTTTGGTTCGAATTTTGGGTTTTGACCAAGCAGGCCCGGGGTTAATTTTTAACATTTTAGGAAAATCATTCGAAAACGATTTTTATGCATTAGAATTGGTTCATTTAGCATTTACTGATATCATTAAGTAAATTATGACTAGATACTGGAAGTGGAATCGAGAGGTAAAGCGGTAGTTGAGGCTTGATTATGTTCGTGACATTGAGGTAAGTGTTTGATCTAACCTTAGCTTGAGGGAATAAGAGTTATGGTGTTATTTGCTATGTGTTAAGTGTTGAGTACGACGTATAGGTGTGGTGACGAGTATCTATACATTGGTGTCACGCATACCCGTAAGTCTTATACTATGATTGTTGTGACTCCGTTATGTATTGTCCATGCTTAATATGATGATTATAAATGTTGAACAAGGCTTATGAAATTATTCTTGGTAATTTGATCATTGTTGAGCATTGGCTCAAGTTGAGACTTATGTTGTGAGGTGATTGTGGAAACGAGATGAGTATATTTTTGTTTCCCTTGCCGGAATGTTATTGTTTATGATATTGTTCCCCTTCCCGGGATGTTATTGCTTAAGATATTGTTTTCCTTGCTGGGATATTGTTGTATACTATTGTTCCATTGTCGGGATTCTTTTGTGATTGGTGTTGATTTGTATATTGGGATCGGGTTGCACGCTGCAATAATATTATTTTGGAATCGGGTTGCACGCTGCAATAATATTATATTGGGATCGGGTTATACGCCGCAACAATATTATATTGGGATCGGGTTGTATGCTACAACAATATTATATGGGATCGGGTTGCATGCCGCAACAAAATATATGGGTTCGGGTTGCACTCCTCAACAGTATAATATGATTGGGATCGAGTTGCACACCGCAACAAGAAAGGATGAAAGTGATTATTGATTCTTATGGTGAGGACGAGAGTAAAAGCATGAAGGGTGATGCCGTGCACTTGTTACTATTTTCCTTATTCTTGCTGATATGAAATTATGGTGTTCTTTATGCTTCTCTATTGAAATTCTGTTAGTACTTGACATTCCCCGTAGCATGTTCCCCCTTACCATCTTTAACTGCTAGTTTTTGTTGTTATTATTTGCCGTATATGATTTAACTGCACAGATTTATGTGGTAGTCTTGTCCTAGCCTCGTCACTACTTCGCCGAGGTTAGGCTCGACACTTATCAACACATGGGGTCAGTTGTGCTGATACTACACTCTGCATTGTGTGTAGATCTCGGTACTGGAGCATTTGTACCATAGTGAGGTTGCTGCCTTAGGTCCAGCGGAGACCCGAGGTAGTCATGCAGACATCCGCAAGCCTTGGCGTCCCCTTCTATCCTATTTCCTTCAGTTCTTACTTTTTTCAGAAACAGACATGTATTTTTCTTTGTTCAGACCCTATTTGTTGTATTCTTAGATAGTCCATGAGATTGTGACACTAGTTCTGGGTGGATTATTTCTATGGAATCGTATTTGTATTAAGTTAAATTATTAGATTTCTTCTTCCACATTTCTTATTAATTTTATTATTTTGCTATTGATCATAAATTGACTCGTTAATGATAAAGGTTAAGGAAAGAGGTTAATAAAATTTGAAATTATCGGCTTGCCTAGCTTTTACTAGTAGGTGCCATCACGACTCTCGAGGGTGGAAAATCCGGGTCGTGACAAGTTGGTATCAGAGCACTAGGTTGCTTAGGTCTCATAATTCATAGACAAGCTTAGTAGAGTCTGAGGGATCGGTATGGAGACGTCTGTGTTTGTTCCCCTAAGGTTACAGAGTTAGGAAAAACTTCACATCTATTCTTTCCTATCGTCCGACTTGATATCTCAATGCTAATTGAACTTCCACTCTATTCTTTCGCAGATGGTGAGAACACGTACTGCTTTCTTAGCTGACCAGTAACCTGCGCCCCCAGTAGCAGATCCTGCATGGAGTAGAGGACAAGGCCGTGCTAGGGCCCGAGGCAGAATCAGACCTTAGCCCAAAGCTCGAGCAGTAACACCAGCAGCGGGGCCTTAGGTTAAGTTTGACGATGAGGTTCCAGCCCAGACAGTTCCAGCAGGACCAGCTCAGGTCCCAGAGGGGTTCATCGCCACCCCGGTACTTCAAGATGCTCTGGTCTGTCTAGTGGGCCATATGGAGAGAGTCACTTAGGCAGGCATACTTCCTGTAGCACTATCCATCTCTCAGGCCGGGGGAGGAGCACAAACTCCCGCTACTTGCACTCTAGAGTAGATGGCTCCTCAGTTTCAGTCTCCAGCAACTCAGCCAGTAGGGGTAGTTTAGCCGGGTGTTGTGGCGCAGACCGATGAGGGGCCAACTATGTCTGCTGATGCCCTGTAGAGGTTGGACAGGTTAACCAAGCTTTTTACTACCACTTTTGGTGGTACATCTTCTGAGGATCCCTAGGATTATTTGGACAACTGTCATGAGGTTCTTCGGAACATGGGGATAATGGAGACCAATGGGGTCGACTTTTCTACCTTCCATCTGTCAGGTTCTGCCAAGAAATGGTGGAGGGGCTATTATTTGGCCAGACCAGCCGGGTCACCTGCTTTGACTTAGGATCAGTTCTCTCGGCTATTTCTGGAGAAGTTTCTTCCTATCACTCAGAGGGAGAACTATCAGAGGCAGTTTGAGCGTCTCCAGCATGGTTCTATGACCGTCTCTCAATAAGAGACTAGATTTATTGACTTAGCCCGTGATACTCTTTTTATACTTCCCACCGAGAGAGAGAGAGAGTGTGTAAGGAGATTCATTGAGGGACTCGTTCAGTCTATTCGATTACAGATGGCTAAGGAGACGGGAAGCGAGATTTCTTTTTAGGATGCGGCCAAGAGAGTTGAGATGGTTCTATCATAGGGGAGTGGTCAGGGGTCTGACAAGAGGCCCCGTCATTCTGGTAGATTCAGTGATGCCTTGTCTGGAGGCAGGGATTTTTTTTGTAGAGGCCATCCTTCCAGGCCATTTTATTCAGCACTACAGGCTTCTCACGGTGCTCCAGGTAGGCATGATTCCTATGTGTCTCCTTCAGGACAGCCAGCTCCTATCACAGCACCTCCTCTTTAGAGCTATCATCAAGGTCAGCCAGGGTCAGTATCATTTTCCTCAATCGCAGCACTCAAGTGAATGCTTTGAGTGCGATGAGTATGGTCATATCCGAAGGGCTTGTTCGATATTAGTGAATGTTCACTCGCAGCATCAAGGTTCCCGTGCCATGGTTCAGGCACCGGGTGTTCCACCACCTGCTCAACCAGCTATAGGTGGAGGTAGAGGTTCTAGAGGTGGAGGTAGAGGTATTAAAGGTGGAGATCAGGCCACTAGAGGTGGAGGCCAGCCAGCAGAAGGCCATCCCAGAGATGTAGTTCAGAGTGGTGGGGCCCAGCCCCGATGTTATGCTCTTCCAGCCATGCCCGAGAATGAAGCCTCCGATGCAGTTATCACAGGTATTGTTTTGATTTGTAGTAGAGATGTTTCAATTCTGTTTGATCCAGGATCTACATACTCCTATATGTCATCTTATTTTGCACCGTATTTGGTCATGCCTAGTCATTCCTTGAGTGCTCCTGTATATGTGTCTACATCGGTGGGTTATTCTATTGTAGTAGATCGTGTCCATAGTTCATATATAGTTGTGATCGAGGTCTTGAGAACCGAGTAGACATGTTACTTTTAGATATGGTTGATTTTGATATCATATTGGGGATGGACTAGTTGTCACCTTACCACGCTATCTTGGACTGTCATGCCAAGACTGTGACCTTAACCTTGCCGGGTTTACCTCGTTTAGAGTAGAGAGGGACTTTTGGTCATTCCACCCATGGGGTTATCTTATATATGAAGGCTCAGAGTATGGTTGATAAGGGATTCTTGGCTTATTCGGCGCATGTTCGTGATTCTAGTGTTGAGGTTCCTTCTATGGATTTTGTGCCTGTTGTTCGTGAGTTTCCTGAGGTATTTTCTTCATACCTGCGGGTATGCCACCCAACAGGGATATTGACTTTTGCATTGATTTGGCTCCGAGCACTCAGCCCATTTCTATTCTGCCATATCATATGGCCCAACAAAAGTTGAAAGATCGGTTGCAGGACTTGCTTTATAATGGCTTCATTAGACCTAGTGTCTTGCCCTAGGGTGCGCTGGTATTGGTTGTTAAGAAAAAGGATGAACGATGAGAATATGTATTGATTATCGGCAGTTGAACAAGGTCACCATCAAGAACAAGTATCCATTGCCGAGGATTGATGATTTTTTTGACCAGCTTCAGGGTGCCAAAATGTTTTTGAAGATTGATTTGAGATCTAACTACCATCAATTGAGGATTAGGGCATTCGATATCCCTAAGATATCTTTTCGCAGTCGGTACGGGCATTATGAGTTTTTAGTATTGTCGTTTGGGTTGACAAATGCCCCAGAAGCATTCATGGATCTGATGAACCAAGTGTTCAGGACTTATTTGGATTCCTTCATGATTGTCTTCGCTGATGATATTTTGATCTATTCTCGTAGCCAGGAGGAGCATGAGCAACATCTTCGAGTCTTTCTTCAGACTCTGAAAGAGAGTCAATTGTATGCCAAATTTTCAAAGTGCGAGTTTTGGTTAAGTTCAATTGCATTCTTAGGCCACGTCATATCAGCAGAGGGTATTCAGGTGGATCTGAAGAAGATGAGGCAGTCAAGAACTAGGCCTCGACCCACATCAGCTATAGAGATTCGGAGTTTCTTGGATTTGGCGAGCTATTACCGTCAGTTTATGGAAGGTTTTACATCTATTACAGCCCCGATGACCAGGTTGTCCCAGAAGGGTGCCCGGTTTAGGTGGTCAGACGAGTGTGAGGCGAGCTTCTAGAAGCTCAATATAGCTTTGACTATGACATCGGTGTTGGTTTTGCCCACGGGTTCATGGCCATACAGTGTATTGTGACACATTTCGTATTGGACTTGGTGCAGTATTGATGAAGAATGGCAAGGTTATAGCATATGCTTCACGACAGTTGAAGATTTACGAGAAGAATTATCCAGTTCATGATTTAGAGCTAGCAGTCATTGTCTACGTGCTGAAGTTTTGGAGGCATTACTTATATGGAGTGTCGTGTGAGGTGTTCATGGATCATAAGAGTTTGCAGTATTTGTTCAAGCAGAAGGAGCTCAATTTGAGGCAGGGAAGGTGGTTGGAGCTTTTGAAAGACTATAATATCACCATCTTGTATCATCCTGGGAAGGCGAATATAGTGGCCGATGCTTTGAGTAGGAAGTCATCTAGTATGGGTAGTCTTGTGTATATTCCGGTCGATGAGAGACCGCTTGCTTTGGATGTTCAGGCTTTAGCCAATCAGTTCGTGAGGTCGGATATTTCTGAGCCTATCCGTGTGCTAGATTGCACAGTTGCTCGTTCTTCATTATTTGAGCACATCCGAGATCGGCAGTATGATCATCATTTGCTTGTCCTTAAGGGCACGGTGCGGCATGGGGGTGCCAAACAGGTTATAGTGGGAGATAATGGAGTTTTGTGGATGCATGGTCGTATTTGTGTGCCTAATATGGATGGACTTCATGAGTTGATTCTAGAGGAGGCCCATAGTTCCCGGTATTCTATTCATTCGGGCGTCGCTAAGATGTATCAGTACTTGCGGTAGCATTATTGGTGGAGAAGGATGAAGAAGGATACTGTTGCATATGTATCTCGGTATTTGAATTGTCAGCAGGTAAAGTAAGAGCATCAGAGACGTGGTGGTCTGTTTTAGAGGATTGGGATTCATGTGCGGAAGTGGGAGCGTATCACCATGGACTTCGTTGTTGGACTCCCACGGACTCAGCGGAAGTTTGTCGCAGTGTGGGTTATTGTTGATAGGCTGACTAAGTCAGTGTATTTCATTCATGTGGCAGTTTCCTATTCTTCTGAGTGATTGGCGGAGATTTATATCCGCGAGATTGTTCGTCTTCATGGTGTGCCCGTGTCTATTATTTTTGAGCAAGGTATGCAGTTTACCTCACATTTCTGGAGAGCAGTTCAGCGTGAGTTGGGCACACGGGGCGAGTTGAGCACAACATTTCATCCTCAGATGGACGAACAGTCCGAGCTTACCATTCAGATTTTGGAGGATATGCTCCGAGCATGTATTATTGACTTTGGAGGTTTGTGGGATCAGTTCTTGCCATTAGAAGAGTTTGCTTCCAACAACAGCTACCGGTCGAGCATCCATACGGCCCCCTATAAAGCATTATATGGTAGACGATGTCGATCGCCAGTTGGATGGTTAGAGATAGGAGAGGCTTGGTTGTTGGGTGCAAATTTGGTACAGGATGCCTTGGACAATGTTAAGATCATTCAGGATAGGCTTCGTATAGCTTACTCCAGGCAAAAGAGTTAAGCCGACTGCAAGGTTCGTGATGTGGCATTCATGGTCGGAGAGCGAGTGTTGCTTCAGATGTCGCCCATGAAGGGCATGATGAGATTTGGGAAGAAGGGAAAGCTAAGCCCTAGACTCCTTTTGAGATCCTTAATTGAGTGGGAGAGGTGGCTTATAGAATTGCGTTGCCATCGAGTTTATCAGCAGTACATCCAGTTTTACATGTGTCCATACTTCGGAAGTATCACTGCGATACATCCCACGTGTTAGACTTCAGCACAGTCCAGTTGGACAAGGACTTTACCAATAAGGAGGAGCTAGTAGCTATTGTAGATTGGCAGGTTCGTCAGTTGAGATCGAAGAATTTCCCTTCAATTCGTGTGTAGTGGAGAGGCTAGCCTATTGAGGCAGTGAACTGGGAGTCCGAGTCCGATATGCGAAGCTGATATCCCCATCTTTTCTCCTACACAGGTACTTTTCCTATGCCCTTTCAAGGACAAACGGTTGTTTTAGAGGTGGAGAATGTGATGACCAATTTTGAAAGTAAATTCTGTGTTTTGAGTCTTTAACTTTTTGTCTCACCTTGATTTGCGTGCACAGTCCGAGCGAATTTCCAAAAAGCTTTTATGTGAAATCTATGTAAAATAAGGTAATTAGCCTTTAAAATTAATTAAAGTTGACCTTGGTCAACATTCTTGGTAAATGGACTCGTGATCCGACGGTCTCGTAGGGTCCGTAGTAAAACGTGGGACTTGGGTGTATGCCTCGAATCGAATTTCGAGGTCCCAAGCCCAAGAAAAGAATTTTTAAAGAAAATTATTTGGTGAAAAATATAAAGGCTTTTTGGAATGAAATAATGCATGTTCTTGATGGTATCAGGCCCGTATCTTGGTTCTGAAGCCCGATACAAGTTTAAAATAATAAATAAGTCGAATCTGTGAAATTTAGTAAGAATCAGAATTGTTTTGGTATAAATCGGAACTATAGTTGAGAAAATGGAAATTTCAATGTTCTTGGAGAATTTCATGAATTTGAGGTCAATTTGGTAGTTTTTGATGTTATTTTGATGATTTGATTGCATGAGCAACTCCGTATGATATTTCTAGACTTGTGTGCTTGCTTGGTTTGGAGCTCCGGGGGCTTGGATGAGTTTTGGATAGGCCACGAAGTTAAATTGGACTTAGGAGAATTGTTGGTGTGTTGCAGATGTGTAGCACGCCTCTGATGCGAGATCAGGCATCGCAATTGCGATGTAAGCAGGGTCGCAAATGCGATACTTTTATCACAAATGCGAAGAACCTAGGGCCAGCCATTTCTCGCAAATGAGGGATATACTTCGCAAATGCGAAGCCTTCAGTATATTCCTAGCAGTCGCAAATGCGACAACTTCTTCGCAAATGCGACATATCCTTCGCAAACGCAGAGGTAGCAGGGTCCTTAAGGGTTCGCAATTGCGAACCCTGGTCGCAATTGTGACATCAGAGACTTGTTAAGTGAAATTCAGACAGGATTTCATCCATTTTTACAACTCTTCAAACCCTAAAACATCTTTGGGCAATTTTTCTAAGGTACAAACTCTTCCAAATCATTAGTAATAATTTCTGACTTATTTTCTTCAAACTATAACATCTTTTTACATGATTTCAATTCAAAATTAAGGGTTTTCACGGGGAATTGGGTATTTTTGGGTAGAAGTTAGGATTTTCAATTTTTAGGAATTTGGACCTCAATTTGAGGTCCGATTTCAAAATAAATTATATATTTGAGTTCGTAGGTGAATGCATGATCGGGTTTTGGTTCGAACTTTGGGTTTTGACCAAGTGATCCCAGAGTCGATTTTTGACTTTTTGTGGAAATTATTCAAAAACCTATTTTCATGCATTAGAATTGGTTCATTTAGCATTTATTAATATCGTTAAGTAAATTGTGACTAGATACAAGCTAACTGGAAGTGGAATCGAGAGGTAAAGCGGTAGTTGAGACTTGATTGTATTCGTGGCATTGGAGTAAGTATTTGGTCTAACCTTAGCTTGAGGGAATAGGAGTTGTGGTCTTATTTTCTATGTGTTAAGTGTTGAGTACGATGTATAGGTATGGTGATGAATATCTATACGTTGGTGTCAAGCATGCCTGTGAGTTTTATACTATGATTATCGTGACTCTGTTATGTATTGTCCATGCTTAATATGATGGTTATGAATGTTGAACAAGGCTTATGAAAGTATTCTTGGTAATATGATCAATGTTGAGCATTGGCTCAAGTTGAGAATTATGTTGTGAGGTGATTGTGGAAACGAGATGAGTATATTGTTGTTTCCCTTGCTGGAATGTATGAAAGTATTCTTGGTAATATGATCATTGTTGAGCATTGGCTCAAGTTGAGAATTATGTTGTGAGGTGATTGTGGAAACGAGATGAGTATATTGTTGTTTCCCTTGCTGGAATGTTATTGTTTATGATATTGTTTCCCTTTCCGGAATGTTATTAGTTAAGATATTATTTTCCTTGTCGGGATATTGTTGTATACTGTTGTTCCCTTGACGGAATTCTTTTATGATTGGTGTTGATTTGTATATTGGGATCGGGTTGAACACCACAACAATATTATATTGGGATCGGATTGCACGCCACAACAATATCATATTGGGATTGGGTTGCACGCCGGAACAATATTATATTGGGATCGGGTTGCACGCCGCAACAACATTATATGGGATCGGGTTGCATGCCGCAATAGTATTATATGATTATGGTCGGGTTGTACGCCGCAACAAGAAAGAATTAAAGTGAATATTGGTTCTTATGGTGAGGACGAGAGTAAAAGCACGACGGGTGATGCCATGCACTTGTTATTGTTTTCCTTATTCTTGCTGATATGAAATTATGGTGTTCTTTATGCTTCTCTACTGAAATTCTGTTAGTACTTGATATTCCCTGCACAATGTTCCACCTTCCCATCTTTAACTGCTACTTTCTATTGTTATTATTTGCCGTATATGATTTAAATGCACAGGTTTATTTGGTAGTCTTGTCCTAGCCTCATCACTACTTTGCCGAGGTTAGGCTCGATAGTTACTAGTATATAAGGTCGGTTGTGCTAATACTACACTCTGTATTATGTGCAGATCCCGGTATTGGAGCATTTGGACCAGTGAGGTTGCTTCCTTCAGTCTAGCGGAGACCCGAGGTAGTCCTGCAGATGTCCGCAGGCCTTGACGTCCCCTTCTATCCTATTTTCTTATGTTCTTACTTATTTCAGAAACATACATGTATTTTTCTTTGTTCAGACCCTATTTGTATTCTTAGATAGTCCGTGAGATTGTGACACCGGTTCTGGGTGAATTATTTCTATGGAATCATATTTGTATTAAGTGAAATAATTGGATTTCGTCTTCCGCATTTCTTATTATTTTTGTTATTCCGCTATTGATCATATATTGACTCGTTAATGATAAAGGTTATGGAAAGAGTTTAATAAAATCTAAAATTGTTTGCTTGCCTAGCTTTCACTAGTAGGCGCTAGCACGACTTCCGATGGTAAAAAATTTGGGTCGTAACAGCTATCTGAAAAATATTAATGACAATCGGTAGCCACAAAATAAAATATACAATTAATAGCCCAAAATCAATTAAAAGGACTAGCAACCAAAAAAAGAAATATTGGAAGGGCATGAGTGTTTCTCTCTTTCACTCCTTTGCACAATTGCACCAGTGTTTGATTGGCCGAAGACAACACTTACAGTTTTTTTGTACTTACCTCGGATTCTTTCTATATATCTTCTGGTCCCCAATCTTTTTGTATTACTTCAGTAACTTTTTCTTGCTCGCATGACCTCTTTACGACGAATTTCTAAAGATTCTCTTTGTCGGCCAAAATTAATAGCCCAAAGAATTATATTATTTTTCATTTGCTAGAATGTTTTTTTGGAAAGGAAAAAGATACTTATATTAATAATAACAGTAGCAAGCTAGGGTACGAGACCCTGCATTTTCATTGGTACATACTAGAGAAATGCCTTCTAAGGCACAGTCATTGCTAAATGCCGCTAGATTACTACACACATTCATAGAACATGATCTAACATACATATGGCAATCCTGATTTTTGCAATAGGCATCCATTGCAAAGATAGGAGGTGATATAAAATAACAAGTTTTATTATAATTAGGAGACATTAGAGCTTCTTTTGCCAACTGGTGTGCTACCATGTTTCCTTCACGAAAGCTATGCTTCATTGTGATCTCTCCTAGCTGCATTGCCTTCTCCATTAACCACATACGTTCATGAATTAAATCATTATAAGTAGTATAATCCTCATAAAGGAAGCGAATGACCTCGGTGGCATATGTTTCAACTTCATCCGGGAATAAATTTTCCTTGATGATTATTTGAAGTGCATGTCGTAGTGCTTGGAGTTCAGCCTAGATAGGTGTTATTGTGGGATACTTCTCGTAATAACCCAGTATCTGTTCGCCTTTGTTGTTGTGTATTATTCCACTAACACCTCCATGTAAACAACTATTGTTGAAGGCTCCATCAAAATTGAGCTTGTACCAGTTCCTTGGAAGAGCCTGCCACTTTACTTTAAGCTTGACTTATATATTATTAGTAGTAGGCTTGGATGTTAGAAATCGCTATTCTAGTGTTTGGTTAATAACGTTAGTTGTGTTGATATGGTTGCTGGCATTGTTCACGTTTTTTCATTTCTGTTTCTCCAAATCGCCCATAATTCAATTGGAATAGCTTCTTCCCATGTGATGAATTTGTTAGTTATTTTAGGATTCCTAGTACATAAAAACCTACCCAGTGTTCATTATCCAATTGATTGTTCATGGCCACCCCCATGGTGTGCCAAAAGGTTTGAGCCTCCATGCATTCCCAGAAGATGTTTATTGTGGATTCATTCATGTTCTTGTATATGGGGCAGTTTGTGTCTATGTTGATACCAATTTTCCCAAGGTATTCTCTAATAGGGAGACGTGAGTGATAGCATTTCCATAGGAAGAAATAGATTTTCCTTGGACATTTTGTGCCCCAAATCCAATTGAATTTTTTATTTGGTTGGAATTGTTTGTCAATCAATTTATAATAGGAAGAGGTTGTGAATATCCCACTAGAGTTCATACACCAGATGAGGTTGTTGAAATGAGTAGGGTAGGAGGTTGTAGATAAGGAATGGTACTAGTAATAATGCTTTGAGGGAGCTCAAAGAAAATTTTTGTTAGATTCCATCCATTGTTATTTTGAATGTCTTTGATTTTTAAGCAATTTTCATTATAGGTTAGGGGTCCAACTATATTATCTCTAAGGTTGTTGAAGTTTGGGATCCAGTTGGTTTCCCAAATATTCATGTTTGGTTGTTGGTCTATTGACCACCTTATACCTTGCTTACAAATGGTCCAGCCCTTTAATAGGTTTTTCCAAGTATTAGAGCAATCCCCGGTTCTACTAATATGCCCATACAAACTAATGACAACACTAACCCAGAGGGATGATGGGTTATTAAGGATACGCCAAGCTAGGCTGGCCAAAAGGGCTATATTTTCAGATTTTGCTTTTTTAATCCCTAGGCACCTCTCATCCTTTGGGTTTGTTACCACATTCCATCCAATTAGGTGAATTTTTTTCTTTTAACTAGTAGTCCCCCATAGGAAATCTCTCTGAATCTTGTCAATTTCCTTCAGTATTTTACTAGGAAGTAAAGATAATTGCATTAGGTGATTTGGCATTGTGTTAAGAGTGGATGTTATTAAAGTGCACCTTCCCACCATGTTTAGCCACTTAGCATTCCAATTATTTAACCTTGCCCGTATTTTATCAATTACGTGTTGGTAGTCTTTATGCCTTGGGTGGTTTTGGAGCATGGGGAAACCTAGGTAAGTACTAAAAGATTTGCTAAATTTTATGTCAAACATGTTTGTGGCCATTGTGATATTATTCTTACTGCAAGACTTTGGAACTAATAATTTAGATTTACCTTTGTTTATATTTAGCCCATAGAGGTAATAGAATCTTTCCATGCTATTCTGTCACGACCCAAAATCCATTAAGGGTCGTGATGGCGCCGGACACCGCTGTCAAGTAATTCAACCAATAATACTTAATTAAATTCTCGTTTTAAATACTTCCGAAATCACTTCTTTTATGCATTTAAACAATATGTGATAAATTCCACTGAATAATGTGAAACATTTGACAATTTTAAATTTCTGAATAGATCTATAGACATCCCCAGAACCCTGTGTCACAAGTACATGAGCTATTTCTAAGAAACAATACAATACTACGTTCGTCCGGAATACAAATGGACAGAAAGTAAATACAATATACTGGAAAAGACTATACTAGCTGCGGGCCACCTTGAGTAATGCTACTCACCTAGTCCTAGTATGATCCATGCTGCTACGCCCTGTAGGCCACTGGTAGTATG
The DNA here is from genome assembly GCA_026770625.1 of Nicotiana glauca. Taxonomy (NCBI): domain Eukaryota; kingdom Viridiplantae; phylum Streptophyta; class Magnoliopsida; order Solanales; family Solanaceae; genus Nicotiana; species Nicotiana glauca. The sequence goes on from MU738387.1 coordinate 174,002, forward strand.
TGTGCCTGTGCAATAAAAATGCACAAAAGTGTAATATGATTATAAAAATAACGTATACTCAGTAAGTATCCCGCCTGATCTCAAAGAAGCAGAGATGAGATGGTCGATTTCGACACTTACTTGTGGTTCAATAATGATATATTATTAATGCGAATAATCATGGATTTATTAAAAATGATAGTAATTTCAAGTACGTCACGAACAGGTGAATGTTCCTTTTTATATTAAAGGCCTCCGGATTCGTAATCCATTACTTAACAATTATCTCAAGTCGGGGAGAGCAGATATCAATATCAATAAATCTCAAGGCAAGCAATACAAGCATATGCAGCTCATGCCGATGTTGTACGGCCCGGTCCAATATAAATATAAAATGTGCACTGCCGAGGGTCAAAAGACACGAACCATAGATGCATCTATTACCCCGCTCACGTATCGTACACGCGACGCGATCAACATTAAATAAATAAATACCCCGCTCGCGAATAATACGTGTGACGCAGGCACACATAGATACACACAATCAAACAACCAATTAAGAGTTTATCGAAAAATGTTTATTCCAATAAAAGCCAATTTTCTTTTAATGATTTAAGAAAAATAAATTTTAATCCTTTTTGAAATTCATTTACTGATTCGATGTGATTTAAGCAATTCAAATGTCAATAAGATTACAGATATTTTAAGTATAGTATGCTTTTGGGTCCTAGGCTACCTGGACTTAAATATAATAGTAGCTACGCACAGACTCTCGTCACATTGTGCGTACGTAGCCCCCACAAATAGGAGAACATAATTAATTATTTCACCTATGGGGACAATTCCCTCTTACAAGGTTAGAAAGGAGTCTCACCTCGCTCCGAAGATCCATAACCGGCATTCCATGCCTTTTCGAAAACCCAAATTGATGCACTATGCTCCAAAACTAGCCAATAGTTATGCAAATCCATTAATATATGATAAACTACTCATATTAATCCAATTTATAACAAATCCTAACCCCGATCAGAAAGTTGATAAAAATGCCCTTGGGCCCAAGTTCCCGGATTTCCAAAATTTTCGAAGAATAAGTTTACCCATAGCCTTACGAACTTAAATATATAATTTTATCTTAATTACATACCCAAAATCGTGGTCAAATTCCAAGAATATAAATTTCTAAGTCTTTCCACAAAAATTCTAAATTTTCTACAAATTTCAATGACCAAAGCCGAATATAATCATGTATTTAACTCAAAACTAACACAAATTACTTACCTCATGCTTGGTGGTAAAAATGGCACCTCAAAGTTGCTCCAAATCGGCTTCAATGGAAGAAAATGGGGTTGAAATGAACCCAACCCCCGATTTAAAAGAACCTTACTACCTCCAACATTTCCGCATCTGCGGTCTCGCTTCTGCGAGAAGGTGACTGCATCTGCAAAATGGGGAGAGAAAGCTGGGACCGCTTCTGTGGTTCCTGGCCTGGCTTGCCTGGGCCATTTTTGCGATACAAGGATCGCATCTGCGGTCTTGCACCTGCGGTCCACCAACCGCATGTGCGGTTATGACAGAAGCAGCAAACTTCAGCCTTTCCAAAAATCCCATTTTCGATTCGTTTACCATCTGGAATCCACCCGAGGCCCACGAGACCCTAACCAATCATACCAACCAGTCCCAAAATACATTATGGACTTTCTCAAGGCCTCAAATCATATAAAATCATGAATCAACCTCCAATCCAATTTTTATGAACTTTAGAATTTTAAACTTCTACTTTCGATGTTTAAACCGATCAAATCACGTCCGATTGACTTCAAATTTTGCACACAAGTCATATTCGACATCACAGACCTACTCCAACTTTCGTAATCGCATTCCGACCCCGATATCAAAAAGCCCACTTCAGGTCAAACTTCTCAAAAACCTTCAAATTTCTATCTTTAGCCAAATGGCTCCAAAATGACCTACGGACCTCCGAATTCACTTTCGATCGCGCTTCCAACTCCAGAATCATCATACGGAGCTTCTCCCGAAATTAGAATTTCAAACAGACATTGATAACACTAAAATGCACTTCATGCCAAACTTATGAAATTTCTTTCAAAATTCTAACTTCCACAATAGGCGCCAAAACTCTTCTGGGTTATCCAAAATCCGAACCAGGCATACTCCCAAGTCTGAAATCATCATAGAAACCTGCTGAAACCTTCGAATCTCGATTTTGAGGTCGTTTACTCAAAAATTCAATCCTAGTTAATTCTTTCAAGCTTAAGCTTTCAAAATGAGTATTCTCTTTCCAAATCAACTCTGAACTTTCCGAAATTCAATTCCGACCACGCGTACAAGTCATAATACCTGTAATGAAGCTGCTCATGGTCTAAGACTGCTGAACGATGCACTAGAAAGTAAAACGACCGATTGGATCGTTACATGTTCCATGCTGTAAATATATGGCCACTCTAATTTATCAAAAGCTTTTTCTAGGTCGAGCTTTGGAATGCAATTCTCTTTTCCTTTATGTGTGTTAAACCATTTTAATACTTCTTGGATAATGATAGCATTGTCACCAGCTCGCCTATTTTTAACAAAGCTACCTTGTTGATCGTTAATAAGATGTTTTAGGATAGGCTTGATGCGATTAGCAATAACTTTAGTGACCACTTTGTACAAAGTATTACATAGGCTGATTGGCCTAATTTTTTTTAATTGATTTGCATTAATGAATTTAGGTATCAAACATATGTAAGTTTTATTAATTTTATAAGGCATAACCCTTGTGTCAAAGTTTTTTTGGCACAAATTTATGACCTTATTGCCTAGAAATGGATAGAACTTCTGGAAAAAGAAGAGTGTAGACCATCCGGTCCAGTTGCCTTGTTTGGTTTGAAGGAGAAAATAGCGTTTCTAATATCATGATTTTTTAATTTATTGTCAAGGCTGGATAGGTCAACTTTGTTGTAGGTAGTTATCTGATTGAATGGCTTTACATTTAGTATTATCATGAGACATAGTAAAGATACTCTGGAAGTGATTAGAAATATATGTTATTAGGGCAGATTGATTTTCGAACCAATTTCCCAAGTTCTCTTTATAAAACATAATATTATTTCTCCGCCTATGGTTAGTGGCTTGAATATGGAAGAATTTTATATTTGCATCCCCTTCATTTAACCAATTGTCCCTAGAGCGTAATTTCCAGTAGTCTTCTTCTAATTTAAGGATTGTGTCATAATCTTCAATAAGATTTACTTTTAGGTCTCTAAGGTATTGACTAGTTTAGTAGCTAGGAGAGTTTTGGATGCCATTAATACATTTTAATAATTTTCTTTTCCTAGCAAAAATATTTCCAAAGGTAACTTGTTTCCATTCTAATATATTTTTCTGGAAAGATTTCGTCCCATCGATTATATCCCTATTTTTTCAACTATCAGACACCACTCTAGGGAAATCTGGGTGGGAGAACCAGAAGGTTTCAAGTATAAATAGCCTATCATGATTATTATTAGTTTCATTATTAAGATTGACCAAAATGGGTTATGGTCCGAGTGTAATTTAAGTATATGTGTTATTGTAACATTGGTGAACTCTTGTAACCACTCGGAATTGGAGTATACCCTATCTAACCTTTTTATTATTAGGCCACCTTTTCTCTTACGTTGGTTGGACCATGTGTATTTACACCCTTTAAACCCCAGGTCTACTAAATTAAGTTTTAGGGTCAATAAATAATACTCCCACCGAAAATATTGGAAGTATGAATTAAGGAGAATTACATTGATCATCAATGTTCTTGGCAAATTTTGTGAGGGACCATACAATTATTTCCATTATTTTCTTGACAAGCTATAATCTTTTTTGGCTTACATGGTTTCATCAAATGAGAAAGAAAAAAAGAAACTTATGAAAAGAAGAATACAATTCTAGTTACAACTTTTAAATTCAGATATGCGGTCATTTGATTTTTCAATTATGTCTTGGTAGGTGGTAGGGTACTTGGTAGGAAGGTGGTGGAAGGTATATACAAAAGATGCACTGTCGTTATACACAATAGACTATCACTGTCTAATTTATATACAATATACAGTCATTATACAAAATATATACAATAGACTGTCACTATACAAAATAGAATGTCATTATATAAAAAATACACTAAATAAACTGTCACTATACAAAATAGACTGTTATTATAAAAAAATATACTAAATAGACTGTCACTATACAAAAAATATACTAAATAGAATGTTATTATATAAAAAAATATACAAAATAAATTGTCACTATACAAAAAATATACAAAATAGACATTTCGATCTATTAGATATACTATGTTTGGGCCGGAGGAATATTTCATGTCAATAGAAAAAAACACTGACTATAAATTTTGAGGGGCTATAAATGATCATTTTCTCTAAAAGATTCTTTATCGTACAAAACGTGAGAAAACTCTCGTAGGAGTCAAACATACAATGCTTCGGAAAACATAAAAATTCAAAATATATGACTTCTTTTTACTATTTGAAATCGAATTCTTATTGGACGGAACACTAGAACAAGCTAATACTAAGAATTTGAATTAGTAAAAATTAAATTATTTTCTTTAATGTTGAGAATAAATAATTAAATCGTTGAATTAACTAATTAGCAAAAGAGCCCAAATTCAATTACTTTACAAATTCATCATATAAATTTTTTTTTTGTCAAATTGGCAAAACACTTGAGGTTCATAAAATTTATTCTTGTATGAAGAGTATCGACGATGAAGAAAATCATAAGATACAAATTTGAAGCAATAAGGTAAAATAGTAGAAGACAAAATATATTACAAATGAGTTGTTACTTTTTTTCTTTCTTGCATTCAGTCCAAGAAATAAAAATATCTTGCTATAATTTTTATATTAAGTTATTTATTGTAAAGTATTAGTTCAATATTAGTCATTCTTTAAATTTTACATATTCACTATCAAACTTTTAGGAAGTATAACGCAAACTTTTTCATTCTCAAATTTTTAAAGGACCAAAAAATTTAATTTTTAATTTGCATTATTTGACAAATTTTTAAAAAATAAACAATAAGAATAAATTAGTTTCGACATACGTCCGAAAAATTACAAAAAGGCATCTGAACACTTATGTGGGAATTTCTTCAGTTATTAAGCTAGCTAAATAACAATAATATTTTACCATTTTAGGTAAAAATATTAAATTTTATTTAATAACTCAAATAAATTATTTAATGATATGTATGTGATTTTTAAAATTTGTGTATTCATTGATAAAGGTACACACGCAAAGCGCATACCCTATATATAGTAGTTTCAGGGCATGCTGTAGATGATTAAGTTTTAAATGCCTTCAATCAAATCCTCATAATTACTTTTTCTTAATAGACATATTTACACTTGTAGAGGTTACATATATTATTCAGATAAATAAGCCCACTTAACTCCATAACTCTTGTGACGACTCGATCGGTCATTTTGAGAATTTACACATCGCTCGCCAGTTCTTGGGCATGAATAACCCCGTATGATGTATTATGACTTATGTAAATCGTCAGTTTTGGTTCTCAGTTAATCAGAGCAGATATGGAAGAATGATTTTCAGCTTGAAGCTTTAAATTTGAAAGGTTTGACCAAGTTTTGACTTTTTAGTATTCGATCTCGGATTTGGATTTTTATGATTTGGTTAGCTCCGTTAGGTGATTTTGGACTTGGGAGAACGTCCGAAATATAATTTGGAGGTCCGTGGTGGAATTAGGCTTGAATTGACGAAATTGAAAATTTGGCAATTTCGGCCTGCAGTGAAAATTTTGATATCGGGGTCAGAATGAAATTCCGGAAATTGGAGTAGGTCCGTTGTGTCTTTTGTGACGTGTGTGCAGATCTCAGGTCATTCGGATGAGGATGAGGTTTGATAAGTTTCGGCATCGTTTACGAAATTTGGAAGTTTAGAAGTTCTTAGGCTTGAATCCGAGGGTGTTTTGGTGTTTTGATGTTATTTTGAGTGTCCCGAAAGTTCGACTAAGTTCGTATGATGATATGTGACTTGTTGGTGTTTTTGGTTGAGGTTCCGAGGGTCTCGGGATGATTTTGGGTGATTAGCAGAGGATTGGAAACTTGGAAATTGCAGTTGAAGTTGCTTTGTTCTGTGATAACCGTAATTATGAAGTGGGGACCGCAGGTGCGAGGACGCAGGTGCGGAGTGATAAGCCGCATATGCAAAATAGAGGCCCAGGAGAGGAATCGCAGAAACAGGTGTTTTGTCGCATCTGCGTGCCCGCAGGTGCGATGCATGGGGCGCAGGTGCGGTTTTTGGAGAGTTAAGTAACTTCCGCAGGTACGGACTTTTAGGCTTAGAAGCGGCACCGCAAGTGCGGGTTTTGCTCAGCAAAAAACCCCAGCTCGAGGTTTGTTCTTCATTTTTCGATTTTGGGCTTAAGGAAGTCGGGAGAGAGGCGAATTTTCAAGGGATTTGAAGGAGCAAAATTGGGGTAAGTGGTTCTAACCTATAATGGTTTAAAGTTCATGAATGTATGATCTTATTCATCATATAATTGAGAAGTTGGACTAGAAATTTGAGAATTTATGGCTTGAAATTGGAGAGTTTAAATTGGGATTTGAGGGGCCATTTGAGGTCCGATTTTGATGATTTTGGTATTTATAGACTCGGGAGTGAAAGGAGTTTCTAGTTTTGTATTTTTGTTGGATTCCAAGACATAGGCACGGGGGCGGGCAATTTCAAAAATTTTGATTTAATTTGATAATTTTCGCATGGGCCTTGTTCCTTTAGCATGTATTGATGATATGATTCTGATTTTGGATAGATTCAGGGTGATTTGAGGCCGAGTCGAGCGGAAAGGGCATCGCGGTGTAGATTTTCATCCGGTTTGAGGTAAGTAATGATTGTAAATCTAGTCCTGAGGGTATGAAACCCCAAAATTTTATACTATTTTGATAAATAAGGTGATGTACATTGATAACGCCAAACTATAACTTATAAAAAACACACACGGAATAGCAAATATAGTCTGAGAAATTCTGCCAAGAATCGAACCATAGAGAATTAACTTATCAATTACTCTTGTCGGATTTACTAAATTCACACGATCAATTTTACCAAACTTTGTGATTCACAATTGATGATATTTCTAATAACTAAAAACTGAAAATAATTAACAGCTGAAAATTAACTATGCTTAATGTGTAAACAGTTGGAATAAGGTCTAAGGTAATGGTTTCCCCCGTTGGTGATTTTTTTGGTTATATATGTCTTATAACTATGATTTAGTTGTCTCTATCAATCATGAACGCTCCAGTTGTCATAAATCTTTCTCAAGCAATTATGATAATTTACTAGACGCACTTTCTCAAGCTACGCTAGCTAGATTCACAATACGGTTCACTTAGATTGCACTCGAGGTATCGTTATTTCTAATCCAACCTCTAAACCCTCGGTTATGACTCTCGTCTATACTCCGGGAGTGATGTTGTTCATACAATCATCAAAATATGCACTCTCTCTCAAGCAGATACACACTAAATAGGGATGGATAATTGAGGGCCCTTTCAATTAACCACAATCAAAACGTAGATGAATAAATAGAGATTAACAACCAATTCAAAACTATATTAATATAACAACTAAGTCATCCCCAACGGATTTTACCAAAACCTTAGACTAAAGTATTTAGCCACTCATAACAACGGAAGATAAAACTAATAGATTATTCATAATGGAAAAATTGCAAGAAAAATAGAAGAGAATAAGAACTATGATGTTTTGGGTGATCTCTCACACTTGTTCTGCTTCCAAAAGTAATCTCAAATTAAGCCTAAACTATTTTGGGCGAGTTTCTACATCTTATAAGGGTTTCACACAACGTTTCCCCGAATTTACACTTTGGTCCCTAAAATTCTTGGATTTTGAATAGTGCGTCGCGGCCGCGACGTTGACCACGGTGACGAACGTGGAAGGCACTGCCTTCAACCGCGGCATGGACCGCGGTGGTGACTGCGGTGGGTGCTGTTCAACTTTTATCTCTGCATTCCTTCTCTTTTCGCTCTTTTTGTGTTCGAGTACCTCTTGAGTGAGTGTTTTCTTCACATTATTGCCTCCAAACACTTCATGTTGCTTCCGTGCACCTTATATTCCATGCGAAATCAATTAGCACCAATTAAAGCATTTTATTGGCAATTTACATTATAAAACAATAACAAAGCATGGACAATTAAGGTGTAAATAACGACTATATGGCCTCTTATCAACACCCAAAACTTAAATCATTGCTAGTCCTCGAGCAATTCACCACAATCCATAAGATTCATTCCTATGCTTTTCCCTCAACGACTCACACCATAAACATTTTTACATGAGTTACACCTAGTAGTGAGCAGCTTTTACCTCAAGACTCAAATCTTTCGTACCCTGTAACATTTGCACTTACTCAAACCACTCTACATAATAGTCAAGACGCACCTTTCCTTTGTGAATCACATGTCCTCACATCACACAAAGAGTATTTCCTTATATATAATGATAGTGATAACAATTAGGAACTCAATTAGACAGAATTCGCTCACTCTCCAAAGAACATACACATGCCACAAAGATGCACCATAAGCTTGCCCTTAGTGTAATACTCGACTTAATTAACTATGCTTAATGTGTTTGCCCTTAGATCAATTAGGACTTTTATTTGGTTGTAATATAGGCTACGGGACGGGTAGGATACATTTAGATGTAAGAGTGGTTACATCTCCCTAAGCACTTTAATACATATATTTTTTAACATTCAAACCATATACTTCTGTTAAGCCAAAATTCCACCTTCACATCAATGTAATTTACCCTTTTCTTCTTTAAGCACACTTACGTCAAGAGCCACCACTTATCCAGGAAATACATTTTTTTTTAGTGCCTCTCCCTTTTCTTTCAAAACAGTATACCTTTCTCCTTATTCAATTAGTTCCACTCAAAAGTCAAACCAACCACCCCCACACTTTAACTTTTACAAAGTTTATAATAATTCAAGTGCTCATGAGAGGTGAAAAGGTTCAAATAGATGGTTAATTCAAACAAATGGGTAAGGCTTATAATGTGGTTGCCAAAGAAAAAAGATTATAGGCTCAAAGGGGTTAGCTACAGTATATAACAATTAGGTGGGTCACATATACATATCTGGTTCAACAAAGAAATGCCTATATCACTTCTAAGATAGAATGAAGCTACTATTTCGCTTTACAAACACACAGGGCAAGTTCTAGGCATCAAATGTATACCATGGAATACAGACACACTCACACACACATGGAACACGACTCACTCTAGATTAGTTTTTCAAGACTTTTTATTTGAGTATTCAAGTTAGGTGCAAACATCCAATTTTTAAGGCACTTAATCAGATTCAACCCTTGGAGCTGAACGCTACACTCTAGCGTCTAGTGTGTTCAGGTGTAAGAATGCTACGGGTTTTCCTTCTTCAATTTAACTCGTTGCACATTAATCCTGTACTAAAACAAGAAAAAGAAAAAAAAACAAAATCTACCTATACTCGGTTCAAGTTAAACCCTTGGAAAAGAACCGTGACCCAAAGAAAAATCAAGAGGGAGTTATTACACTACCTAAGAAATAAAAAAATAAACAAAACTTTTTTATGGTATTTTCTGTAGACTATCTTCCCTCAAGAAAAATTGTCTAAAGAATCCGTTATTAGGAAGAGTCTTAAATTTTTTTTTCTCTCGACTTAGTCCCTCAAGAACCCCGCTGAAAGAGATCCATCGTCGGGACAAGTCGCTTACTATTTTAACTTTCCTAAAAAAAATTGTTTACTCTATTTCTAAAGCACTAACACAAAGCAAACTAAGAACAACAAACATATTATTTTCACAAGTACAACATACACCAAAGTGTCCCCTACCCCACAATTAAAATGAAGACATGTCCCCATGGCTTGACAATATAAAAAACTGTGAGGTAAAGGAACTTCCCTGAAGGGTCACTCTTGATCTGAAACTGTGTCTAGGTTCACGTGGTAGGCGTGACCCAGAGCTCTCAACCAGCCCATGAACTTTTTTTCTGACTTCACCTGTCGGTCGACCACAGCATCAATTCGGGTATCCAAGTCAGCGACGGAGGTCCGCAATTCAGTCATCTCCTGCTCCCAAGCAGCCATGCGAGTGCTCCGGCGTGGCTGTGATGAGCCTGCCTCATATCTTCTAGAAGGGGTTGTGATCTCAGTAGTTTCAGCATTATCAACATCATCTTCAGACTCAGACTCATCAGACGAGTCATCACTGAGTTTTACCGGCCTTCGTCCCTCTTGTCCAATTTTTTTCACCTGGAAAGGAGTATTTATAGGTAATTTGCCATCAACTCGAGAGTTCTTAGGAACATTAGCATGGAGGCATAGACAGGTGACAAGTGAAGGGAAGTAGTGGCATTTGATTAGTTCGGACGATCGGATGAACATTTCTTCATAGAGGACTCGAGCGACATCAAACCCTTGGTGAGTCATGAAGCAGTAGATCATAGCGGCCCATGGCCCATTTACATCGGTGGTATTGCTGGATGGTAGCAACCGCGTGGTGATAACGATGAGCCAACATTTGGCCTCCCAAGTGAGAGACTTGGAGTGTAGAGTCGTTGGTTGTGCTACCCATTTTGGCATTCTTCCAGGTATACCAATGACCTCCAGAATTCTGTCCCAATAAACCACCGGGCGACTAACCATGACGTAGTGATCATCACTCGTAAATGTAGGGAGGATATAAGCTCTACGGATGACCTCCATGGAAGCATTAACCTAGGTGTTGTGCACAGTCATAATCCCGGCCTCGTGTTTCGGCAGGTTTGCATAAAACTCCCACACTAGCAGAACGTTGGCCTCCTCAGGAGCCTCAAAGAAAATGTCCAGATGACACATCCTTAGCTCATTAAACATGTTGGGTCACTCCTGCACTAGTGGCGTCCTATATATGGACTTTATGGAGTAACTTCTTTGCAAGTTTTTGATTGTACTTTGTCTCTGCTGCTTCAGAGACGAACCAAGTGCTATCAAACCTTTGTGCACTAGTTTGGCCCTTAGCTCGTGAGGAGCCTCCTGGGCTACTAGCAGAGGATCCGGTGTTCCGTCTCTTACATGAAGAACTCATATTACTTGTCAAAATAGAGAAACGCAGATTAGGATGAGCCTAAAATGTGTGACTATGGGTGGTTACTCAGACTTCACCACAACCTCTCATTATAACTCCATTGAGACAATTTCCTAAATACCTTGTGGTCGAGGTAATTAACTTCACATTCATGGCCTATGGGAATCAACAAACTTCCCCAATCCAACTATCCACTACACCCGCACATTCCACACTTGCTCTAAACCATCACCCACCAACAACACCATTCCAAACATTCAAAACACAGCCCCTTCACCAAACATATGCTAAAAACAAAATTACACAAAAAAAGAAGAAGAAAAACTAAACGAAACAAAATCCTATCACTAACATCACTAACACTACATTAGAACAACATTAACTAGCATAATACAACAACAAAAAAATAGAAAGAAAAGAGAAGGGGGTCGGAATCATACCTTAGGGGGAAGAAGATGGAAGTGATTGTGAAGGAGGAAGAAGAAGAAGAGAGTATGGAGGGGAGGGTTAGGGTTTAGAGAGAGAAAGAGATTTGGGGATTTTAGGAGAGGGGGGAACGTTTTTTTTCTTTTGACTTAGGGGAGAGGTATGTTATGTTTTAAAATTAAAAGAAGAAGAGATGAAAGAGAAAGAAAAATGAAAAAAAAATTAAATTAAAAAAATAATAAAATAAATAAATAAATCTACAAACCTGGTACCCCTCCCGCGGTCGACGCTGTCATCACCGCGGTTTGAGGCAGAGGCTCCCGTGGTCATCACCGTGGTGGTCACCGTGGTTGCGGTGAAATTTCTATGCTTCAGTGATTTTCGCGGTCCCGGTCGCGGTCTGCTCCGCGGTCGCGGTGAATTACGTCGTCAGGTAGTGTCTCCCGCGGTCGAGGCTGCGGTCCTGACCACGGTCGCGGCTGGATTTTTTTTTTTTGACTTCTAAACACGAAGTTACATGCTACACTTACAACACATTCGTGGGTTACCTCCCACGCAGATCCTGATTTAACATCACGACACGACAGAAGTGAGCACATTTAAGGCTCGCTCGACCTCTGAGGTTCTTTCAAATTGATCATCATTGTCTCCCCCTTTTCTTCAGCTATTCCAAGGTAATATTTCAACCTCTGTCCATTTACTGAGAACTTGTTTGTCCCATCTTCTGACTCGATCTCAACAGCTCCACTAGCGAACATTTGTACCACTCTAATTGCTCTTGACCATCGGGACTTTAACTTACCCGGAAACAATCTCAACCTCAAATTATACAGTAACACCTTATCACCGGGTTTAAAATCTCTGTCCACAATGTGTTTATCATGCATCTTCTTCATTCTTTCCTTGTATAGCCTCATGCTTTCAAAGGCTTGATATCTAAATTCTTCCAGCTCATGCAACTCTGTCAGTCGATTTTGTCCAGCTGCGTCAGGATCCATGTTCAATTGCTTTAGTGCCCACCAAGCTCGATGTTCTAGCTCTACATATAGATGACAGGCCTTCCCAAATACTAATTTGTATGGTGACATACCTATTGGTGTTTTGAATGCAGTTCTATAGGCCAGAGTGCGTCTTCAAGCTTCTTTGCCCAATCAGTTCGTGTGGCATTCACCGTCTTGGTTAGTATACTTTTTATCTCCCTATTGGACACTTCAACCTGACCACTGGTTTGCAGATGGTAAGGGGTGGCTACCTTGTGGCGTACATCATATGTTGCAAGTAGTTTCTCGAAGGCTCTATTACAGAAGTGAGTGCCCCTGTCACTGACGATCGCTCTTGGTGTCCCAAACCTTGTGAATATGTTCTTTTTCAGGTATCCTACTGCCACTCTCGCATCATTGGTGGGCAACACTGCAGCTTCTACCCATTTAGACACGTATTCCATAGCAACAAAGATGTACTTATTGCCAAAAGGAGCTGACAAACGGACCCATAAAGTCAATTCCCCAAACATCAAACACCTATACCTCTTGAATCGGGTTCATTGGCATCTCATGGTGACGGGAAATGCTTCAAGTCCGCTGGCATTCATTGCAGCCCTTGACCTAGAGGTGTGCATCTCTAAACATAGTTGGCCAAAAGAATCCGGCCTCTAGCACTTTCGCAGCTGTCCTGACCCCTCCAAAATGTCCTCCGTATGCTGATGCGTGACAAGCCTGCAAAATTGAAAATTGTTCTTTCTCGGGGACACAACTCCGGATAATATTATCAACACAGATTCTAAACAGATGAGGCTTGTCCCATTAATACATGCGGCAATCACGAAAGAACTTTTTCTTTTGGACAGATGAAAGGTCAAATGGAACTATACCGCAGGCCAGGTAGTTTGCAAAATCTGCATACCATGGCGCATCTTCCAAAGTAGCTGCGAGCAGCTGCTCATATGGAAAGGTTTCCAGAATCTCTTCGACCTCGACTGATTTTTTAGCTCCTTCAAGTCGTGATAGATGATCAGCGACTTGATTTTCTGTGCCCTTACGGTCATGAATTTCAAGGTCGAATTCTTGCAATAGCAGCACCCAACGAATCAGGCGTGGCTTAGACTCCTTCTTCTCAATTATGTACCTGAGAGCTGCATGGTCAGTGTATACAATTACCTTAGAACCAATCAGATATGATCGGAACTTGTGAAAAGCAAACACCACTGCTAACATCTCCTTCTCCATCACAGTGTAGTTGAGCTGTGCATCGCTTAGCATTCTACTTGCATAATAAATTGGATGCATCAGCTTATCTTTTTGCTGCCCCAAGATTACTCCTATAGCATAATCGTTTGCGTCGCACATGAGCTCAAATGATTGCTCCCAGTTGGGTGCAACAATGATGGGCGCAGTTTCCAACCTCTTCTTCAGTTCCTCAAATGCCAACCTGCAATCATTCGAAAACAAAAAGGGCTGATCCTTTTCAAGGAGTTTTCATAATGGGTTAGCAATTTTGGAAAAATATTTTATGAGACGCCGGTAGAACCCGGCATGCCCAAGAAAGCTTCTCATTGCCTTGACGGAAGTGGGCGGTGGTAGCTTTTCAATCACATCAACCTTAGCATGGTCGACCTCAATTCCTTTTCTAGACACTCGATGTCCCAGGACTATCCCTTCTTGTACCATAAAATGGCACTTCGCCTAGCTTAGCACTAAGTTTGTCTCCACACATCTTTTGAGCACTCTGCTTAAGTTGTGAAGACAGTCTTCGAATGAATCTCCCACCACGGAAAAATCATCCATAAAGACTTCCATAATATCCTCCACCATATCTGTGAAGATGGCTAACATGTACCGTTGAAAAGTCGATGGTGCATTACAAAGCCCAAAAGGCATTCTCTGAAAAGCAAAGATGCCATACGGACAAGTGAATGATCTTTTCTCTCTATCCTTGGGGGCTATTGATATCTGATTGTACCCCGAGTATCCATATAAGAAACAAAAATGTGATCTCCCGGCCAGCCTGTCCAACATTTGGTCAATGAAAGGCAAAGGAAAGTGGTTCTTTCGGGTGGCGGTGTTCAATTTACGGTAATCCATGCAAATCCGCCACCCTGTGACTGTACGAGTTGAGATCAACTCATTGTTTTTATTTTGCACAACAGTCATTCCCCCCTTTTTAGGCACACATTGGATAGGGCTGACCCAATTGCTATCAGAGATGGGGACGATGATTCCCGCATCTAACCATTTGATTACTTCCTTCTTTACTACCTCTTTCATGTTTGGGTTTAGCCTTTGTTGATGTTCTCTAGAAGGTTTGTGCCATTCTTCTAAGAGAATCTTATGCATACAGAAGGCTGGGCTGATACCTTTTATGTCTGCCATGGTCCAGCTAATGGCAGTCTTACTTTCCTGTAGTACCTTTAAGAGTTGTTCTACCTGCACATCTAGCAAATCGGATGATATAATAACAGGCAAAGTAGAGTCAGGGCCTAAGAAAACATGCCTGAGGTGAGCTGGGAGTGGCTTTAGCTCGAGCTTGGGTTGTTCCTCTATTGATGGCTTTGCTGGAGGTGTATCCCTTTTTTCTAATTTAAGGGACTCAAATTGAGGTTCCCTTGTCCGGAATCCTCGACCCTCAAGTGCCATGACCCATTCAGCTAACCCTTTACCATCCATCTCTTCTAAATTTGTCAGACATGCTTCCAATGGGTCGTTCATAGTCAGGGTCACGTTGTCCTCTTGCAGAATTACATCTACTGCATCCACTAAAGAGCAATTAGCATATTCGCTGGGTCTTCTCATATATTGCTGAACATTGAATATGACTTCTTCATCGTTCAGTCTCATCTTTAGCTCTCCAGTCTCACAATCGATCAGTGCTCTGCCAGTCGCCAAAAATGGTCTACTCAGAATGAGAGGTATCTCCTCATCTACCTGCTAGTCCAAAATAACAAAGTATGCTGGGAACACGAACTTCCCCACTTGCACCAACACATCATCAAGAATACCAGTTGGCCTTTTCATCGTGCGATCAGCCAGCTGTAGTAGCATAGAAGTCAGTCTAGCTCTGCTGATGCCCAATTTAGTGTACACAGCCAGCGGTATCAGATTTATGCTGGCCCCCAAATCACATAATGCCTTTGCAAAGGCATAGCTTCCAATTGTGCACGGAATAGTGAAACTACCTGGATCAGACATCTTTTGAGCCATCGATCTTCTCACTACTGTGCTGCAGGTCTGTGTCAGAGTCACAGTGGAAAGATCCTGAGAATCAAACTTCTGTGACGTTAAATCTTTCATCATCTTTGCATAACCGGGCATCTCCCTCAAAGCATCTATCAAAGGAATATTCAACTGAATCTGACGCAGCATCTCCATAAATTTCTTGTATTGAACTTCCTTCTTTTGTTTAACCAGTCTCTAAGGGAAGGGTGCAGGTATCACCCTTTGTGCATTGCTTGTTGGCTTATATCTATTGGAATTTTCTGGCACAAGGGGTGCCACCTGTTCTGCAGCTTGCTCATCCATCTTTTCTTTGCCTTTTTCCTCCTGACTCTACTCAACCACCACTTCGGTAAGCTCTGTTGGTTCCTCCACCTCTAACGAAACTGGAGTGGCTGGTGTAGTATCCTTGCTGGCTTGTGCAATTTCCTGCTCTCTGTCTAAATCTCTCCCATTCCGGAGACTTGCTTCCATCAGCTGATTCGGGTTTTGCTCCTTGGGGTTGTTCAAAGCCATGGACAACTGACCCAGCTGCGTTTCAATATTCTTTATGGCTGAATCATGCACTGCTAATTTTTCCTGCACTTTATTATTTTTCCCAATGAGTTGCTGAAGCATACCCCTGATTTCCACCATATTGTTATCTTGCTGCTGAGGAGGTGGTTGATAAGCTAATTGTTGCTGATTTTGTTGTGGATCCCTGTGGTTTCTGATATGGTACTGGCACCATTTGGTTCCGAGGATGCATACCCCCAGGCTGTTGCATATTAGGCATGTACTGCTGATTTTGTGGCGGTCTCCACTATTGTTCTCCTTGTCTTTGACCCCCATAGTTATTAACATATTTCATATCTTCCCTTGCCCCTTGATTTTTGCCTTCTCCTCTCCATGAATACACATAAGACTGATTAATACAAGGTGTACACAGTCCTCTATTTGTTGTATCTGTCACACCTCCTTTTTACGTTTTACTTCCCCGGAAGGGCGTAAAGGAGTTTTTTCCATTTAAAGGACAATCGGAACGAGATTTATTATTATTTTAGAGTCGCCACTTGGGAGATTAATGGTGTCCCAAGTCACCGGTTGAATCCCGAACTGAGGAAATCATGACTCTTTTAACAGTCCGCGAACCAAAAATCCGGATAAGGAATTCTATTAACCTGGGAGAAGGTGTTAGGCATTCTCGAATTCCGTGGTTCTAGCACGGTCGCTCAACTGTTGTATTTAATTTTTTATTTTGATTTCAATACATGTTCTATCCTATGTGCCTTTTTGTTAATAACCTGCTTTTATTATATATTTATTTTTTACAAGAATTGCAACGTCATGAAAATGTATCTCGAACCACGCCGTACCAGTACGCCCGTGGTTTTGACACATTTCGACTTCGTTGAGACTTAGATTTGGGTCACATAAATGTGCACCCGTATTTAGGAAGGTAATATTATTATCATATGCGCCTAAAGCAACTACGCGTTTATTATCTTTGGGGAAGACCGTGAAATTTGCTAAAAGGTCCTCCCAAATTCTAAGTCTTTCTATATAGCAATTATTGAGGGCCCCGCCTTTTGTATTTTTATTGGGCGAGGCTCATCTCATTTTTATTTCAAAAAGTCAATCCTAAAGTGACTATTATTTTTTTATTTTTTCATTTGTCTCTAATAATAACAGTAAAGTCTTAATTAATTTGTTACTGGGTCTAAGTAAACCAAGTGACAATTTTGCATCAAAGCCAACCATCGGGCTCTAAGATAAGCCCAACAAAGGAAGAAGGCATCTCTGGTCTTATGCCACAAATTGGTCGTTTGCAGACCTTGGCCCATGTCCAAGCGAGGGAATGAGTCAGACTTGGCTTGGGCCATGCGTCACATAACATGAATTCAACCTTCTGGGCTAAATTGCTGAGCCCAAACCTTTTGAACCAAATGAACATCTATTCGTCTAAACAGGATTTGCAAATTGTATTTCTAATGATTCCAGGCGTTCAACGAGTGTAACAAAGAAAAGAGAATTAGATTCACTTACGCAAACTAAAGGCATATTGGTCATTTCAATTCATACTCATATTGTTTTCTATTTGCCTTTTGATGAGCTTTTAAATATTACTAATGTGAAGAAACTGGAACGTGATTCTATCAACACAAAGCAAACCAACTGTTTTCGAATTAGGCATTCCAAACTATTGAACTTAACTATGAAACATAAAATACTGCTGAACCTATCCTTTACAACAATTATCTATTTTTAATTAGAACTTCAAATTGATGTTCGTACAAATCAGAACAGATCAGTTATGAAATTATTCCATCAACCTAGTTTAAAACTAAATACTACTAGTAATCACATGAATTTGATACATGATAATCTATACAGTCCATTTAACATAATAATCAATAGAAATTTAAGCAAATATCAGTCGAATACACATTATTGAAACAACTCAGATTTCAAGTTTCAGTTATCATTTGGATTCATCCTTCTCATTTCAGCTTACAATTATCAAAGTCAGAGCTGTGTACCTGGAATATGAGTTATAACAGAGAAGAAGAAGAGAGTCAGCTTCACTGAAACACTATGTAACACAGCACAGCAAAATTCAACAGCAATGCCCAGCAATTCAGGAGATTTTGACAGGAAACAAACATAGCAACAATAATAGTTTTCAATATTAGCAAATAGGATCCAATCAACAACCCAGATTTGAACTTGAAATTCAGTAAAAATAGGAAATCCTTCACACAGCTTGCTTAACCAGTCCAAATAACTTCAACTAAACCCAAACCCACTCGAAAAAAATAAACTCAACAATACCCGAGTAAACCAGCAAACAAATGAAAGCTAAACTATGCAATCCTGATATTGAAGTTCCAAACTAACTGTAGATCTCTAATGTAA
This sequence comes from Nicotiana glauca, assembly GCA_026770625.1. Lineage (NCBI taxonomy): Eukaryota > Viridiplantae > Streptophyta > Magnoliopsida > Solanales > Solanaceae > Nicotiana > Nicotiana glauca. Next base: position 192,666 of record MU738387.1, read on the forward strand.
CAGTAATTTTTTTAGTTTTTTTTTTTCAGAGATTTTTTTTTCTATTGTTTTTGGGGATTTTAGAAGATCTAAATTTCAAATTTGAAATCTGAAATTCAGAGGATAGTTTTTTTTTTTTGGGAGGGAATTTTTTTAGGGTTGGAAACTTGTGAATTAAGGCATTGGGGTGCTTTTTTATAGGCACATACAGGGGCAGAATATTCTAGACAATTTGTTCATTTTTCCTCCTTTTTTAATTTTCAGATTTGCTTGAAGTCCCTCATTTCCTGACTTTTTCCTCAAATTATTACCTTCACAATTATTGATACTTACACTAAGACCCCAATTGGAATGTTCTAGAAGGTTCTACCTTCATTTACCCTATTCCCATGTCATTATAAATCTCTATAGTACCCTTATTTGTATCTTACAATTACCAATTCTAATGAATATGTCATTTTTCTATGCCTAAATTACCCCTGTGATTCCATAAAATTACTAACCAAACCCAAAGATATTCAGCTATCCAGAATCAATCCTACAATTCTCATAATGCCCCTATCTAATATTAAACTGGACTGATACGCTAATTACACTAATCAAACCAACAATTAACTAATTAACTATCACTAATTAACACAAATAACAGCTAATAAACCACTAGGTACTAAAGCAATATTAGGAACTAAATGAATCTGAAACAATTTCCAAGAAAAAATAATGAGAATTCAATTTATCTACCTAAGTCAATAGAATAATTATTAAAATCTGAATCGAACTAATACCTAGAATCATAATAGAGCATATAATAAAGACTCAGAAATCAAATTATTGAAACAATGTATCAAAGCGGATTAAAAACGGATTTAAACGATCAGACTGAATGAAATTAAAACTAAAACAAATATTGAACAAAATCAAAACTAAATCGAATCGGAAACTTACTGATTTTGGCCTTCGACTTGACTAATCTTGGATTTTAATTTCCAATTAGTGTTATATATATCTATTTTGTCAAAAATAGACATATAACAATAATTGAAAACCAACAGGACCCTTGAAACTTTAAAACAGGCTGACACCCCCAACCCTAGATTTGAAATTGGGGATGTTTCGGCGGGATTTGAATGTTTTTATGTAAGGATTAGAGGTGAGGGAGGTGTGGTGAGTATATGGTGTGAATTTGAACCTGTTTGGATTTGGCCGGATTTTTAGATTTGATATTCGAAGAAATTGATGAGGATTCGAGGGAAACAAATTTGATGGTTGAAAAGAGGAAGAGAAGGAGAGTGTGTTGGGAAAATTTGGGGTCGATTGGGGTTGCGCCGCCGCCGGCGACGATTTCCAGCCGGCGGGGATATGGCGGAGGACGGCGGTGAAAGGCAGAGTTAGGGTGGAGGGTGGTGGTGTAATACCGGTGATACAGAGGGGTGTACGTGGATGAGGGATTATGTCTTTAGGGTTTGGGATTTTTAGGACAATT
>MU738396.1:6922-27906 GCA_026770625.1 Nicotiana glauca
AGTTTTCCTAAAGGTTCTGCAGCCTCTCGAGGATAAATACAGACGTCTCCGTACCGATCTGTGAGACTCTACTAAACCTGCTCATGACTCGTGAGACCTAGTAACCTAGGCTCTGATACCAACTTGTCACGATCCAATTTCAGTATCCGGTCGTGATGGTGCCTCTCGCGAAGACAAGGACAGCCAACTAACCCAAATCCTCCCTTTAACAATTATTTATCATAAATGAACAGAAAACACAACTTACTGATATTAAAAGCTATAAATTACATCCCAACACAACCCGACCGGGGTGTCACAAGTCAGAAGCATCTAAAGAAGACTGAATACAACTACAGCGCCAATAATAATATACAAACTAAAATTTTTGGAATCAAAGGACAAAGTCCGATGCCGCAAACGTCGGCAGTCACCTTGCTCAGCTACAATGGTATACCTTCAATCAGCTAATAACCCGCTACCGGGTGAACAAATACCTGCAACTGCACGCGAGGTGCAGTGAGTAAACTGAGTACTCCAACTCAATGAGTAATAAGAGTAAATAATAACTGAACGGTAAGAAAACATGTAAATCACTCCATCATACTATATAGGACAGTACGACCCTTGAGAAAACAGTAAATCCGTGAAAATCCTTTAGAAAAATATCTGGCTCAGTTAAAGAAACCTTTATTGAAAATATCCTTTTTCCCAACAGTCAAGCAATTGAATGCATAATCATATAGTGCAAGTCCACACATAAGTTAGCCCCTCAGGCACAGCACTCCATTAACAAATAACACCAGGGTATCTGGTAACCGTGCAAGAAATAGCATGGATGCCAATAGTATGAGAGTGCTGAATGTCATGCCACGTAGCACAAATAGGAACCAATGCATGAATGCAATGCAATGCACATGACCGCTGCGACGCATAGCCCGATCCATTTGGGTACACGCACTCACTGTGAGGGTTCAGACTCCGAAGGGGCTCTTACAGCCCAAGCACAACATCAATATCAAACCGCTGCGGTGCGCAGCCCGATCCATCCTCAGTCCAGAAATGCACACATAACATTGCTGCGGTGCGCAGCCCAATCCATGCTCCGTCCAAAAATGCACATAAGCCCCTTGGGCAATAGTAAAATAGCAATTCGCAGCTCAAAACGTCAGTAAGATATCATTTAAGTTTTCAAATCTTAGAAAGATGGCTGAGTTTGCAAAACGATATTTAAAACCTTGGACCGAGATCAAATAATATGCAAAGTAATGCAAAAATAGTGATATCAATCCCTGAAGGATTCAAATAATCGACATGAAGCCCAAATCATGGCAATCAGCCCAAATCATGATAGCATCAAGTAGGTTTTAGTCAATCACGTAGTAAAATCAACAACCGGGATGAACCAAGTCACAATCCCCAACGGTGCTCTACCCCACGCTCATACCTGGCGTGCAAGTCACCATAATACAGTAGTATGATATGGAAATCCGGGGTTTCAAACCCTCAGGATATCATTTACAAGTATTACTCACCTCAAACCGGTGAAATCTCTAGCTCGTGATGCCTTTGCCCCACAAATCGTCCTCCACGCATGTCGAATCTAACCAAAATCAGCGCGAACACATCACACTATGCCAAGGGAACAATACCCAATCGAAAACAATCAAATATAGCAAAAATCTCGAAACTAGCAAAACCCGAGCCCCGGGCCCACTTCTCAAAAAATTATAAAACTCACATTACTGGATTCCTCACCTCGCCACGAGTTTATACATACCAAGAACTCCCAAATCCGAGCTCAAATGACCTATCAAATTCCAATTTGAAATATAAAAAACTCAAGCCCTAATTCATCCATTTTAGGCTTAATTCCATGAATTTCTAGGTAGATTTCTCAATAAAAACGAGTTTTAGGTTCAAGAATCTTACCTCCAATCATTCCTGCTTGAATCCTTCTTCAAAATCGCCTCAAAGCTCTCAAAGCTTGCTCAAAAATGGAGGAAAATACATAACCCTCGCGGATGAAATATTAAACAAAAACCCTTCTAAATAGTCCAGTTTTCGCTTCTACGGTCCCACTTTCGCTTATGCGGGACCGCTTCTGCGGCCAGATTTCCGCTTTTGCGGTCTTCATTAAACTTCCAAAAATCCACTTCTGCGGTTATACCTTCGCACCAGCGGTACCGCTTCTGCGGTCCGCTCTTCCGCTTCTGCGGAACCTGCCTTCCATCTCCTCGCCACTTCTGCGATCACAGCTCTGCTTAAGCGGCTCCGCTTCTGCGGTCCAAGACCCACAGAAGCGAAAATACCAGAAACAGCATGCCTTCAGCTGTATGAAATTCCAAAAACTCCCCGTTAGCCATCTGAAATCATCCCGAGGCCCCTGGGACCTCAACCAAAAGCACCAACATAACCCATAACATCATTTAAACTTGTTCCAATCATCAAAACATATCAAACAATGCTAAAACCATCAATTCACATCGGATTCAAGCCTAAGTTTCTTCAAAACTTCCGAAATGCGCATTCGATCAAAAACCCAACCAAACGATGTTCGAATGACCTGAAAATTTGCACACATATCCAAAATCAACCAACGAAGCAACAGAAACTCTCGAAAATTCCCTTCCGACCCTCGGATCAAATTCTCACCTATCAACCGGAATTTGCCAAAGTACTAACTTCGTCAATTCTAGCCTAATTCTACACCGGGCCTCCAAAATCAATTCTGATCGCGCTCCTATGTTATAATTCACCTCCCAAAACTAACCGAATTACCAAAAATCACATCCGAGTGCTCTAAATCAATAGTCAACATTTGGTTGACTTTTCCAACTTAAGCTTTCCTTAAAGAGACTAAGTGTCTCATTTCTTATCAAAACCAATCCAAATCAACTCTAACACACCACATACCGATAATGAAACACGAAGAAGCATAAAATGGGGAAAACGGAGCAACAACACATGAGACGACGGATCGGGTCGTCACAAGTAGCTGGCCTATCAGGCTGGGTTTTGTTTTTCACCATTCTTTGAATTTCAGACATGGTGTAAGGTTTTGTTGGAGATGGAATACTGTCCACCTCTATTTCTTCCTCTAAATTGGTAGGAAGTTTGTTAATAATCTGGGACCTTAATTCTGGGTCTTTGATAACCCTTAACAACTCTATCATATTGTTGTTAGTCAAGACATTAATTGTCAAGTCTTTAGACTGGGAGTATATATTAAAGAGTTCATCATCAGGATTACAACACTGATTGGAGCATTGTCCTTTATTATAGAACTCATGCTCATCCTCAGAAGATGAAATATAATCTTCTTCTTGAAGCACTCTCAAATCTTCACTAGTTGATGACTCTTGACCAGATTCATGGTCAGAATTCTCCGGAGAAGAATTTAGGAGATTTTTGCAAAGAGAATCTTTAATATTATCATCTAAATCAAGTTCTTTGATTTTGTCCTTGATCTTGCAATCCTTTGCATAATGGCCTACTCTTTCGCATTTATAGCAGGCTTGAGGGTTTTTTGCTTTAACATAACCCTTTTTGGCTTTATGAAAAGCCTTCCTTCTTTGGGTCTTTTCACGCCTCTTTTCAGGCGAACCCTTTTTCTTTTTGAAGTCCTTTTTCTTATGGGACTTCTTCCTTTTTGAAGGAATGTCAATAGTGAATTGTTCACAGAATTCACCTAATTATTGTCTCTCAGTAAGACGATGTTTCTTAATTTCTTGGTTTAGCTTTATTTCATTGTAAAGGGCTAAACCTTCCTGAGTGCATACACTAATGAGTTTACCATATGAGTATGTTTCATAATTGATACTCATCCCTGTACCTCTAAGGACTTTTTGAATCCTTTCAGCAAATAAGGGAGGGAGACCATCTATAAATTTGGCCTTCCAATGAGTACTATTACTCTCTGGTAATTCCATCACTCTGGGTAAGAAAACATCTTTGTACCATCTGAAAGATGAAAGGGTTTTACATCTTAAATTCTGGAGCATAGTTCTGATGGTTTCACTATTGTCAGACCATCTTCCAAAAAAATGTTCTATAATATTTAAAACTAATGAATAGACTACATTCTGTACAGTCTTACTATCTTCGACCTTAGTCGCACTCATTATTTCATTGCGTTGGTTTTAAGTGAGATAATTATCCCACCAGCCTTTAAGCTGACCAGTAAATCCGGCAATAATCATTTCTGCAATTGCCTTATCTGCATTATTATTAACTTTGCAGATAGTAATGTACATAAGCATTCTATGTACTGTAGTATAGATCTGTCTTTCAGTAAGACCATCTATATTCCACTCATAAATGTCTGACCCACTATAACCTTGGTGGTGGTGGTCATTATCATGTTCTTCTATTAAAACATCCTGAGAGGTTGGTCGACGGTAATAAAACATTCTTTGGTATGGTTTGCGAGCATATTTTTCAGAAATCTTATTAATATGGTCCTCTACCTGTATTCTCTTACCCTTATCAGGCTTATGCTCTAGAGTTAAAGGACTAGCCTTAAACTCTCCAAACTTCTTATTAAGAAGTTCTTCCAAATCATTAAGACTTTTTAATTTAAAGTCTTTTACCTCTGGTGGAGGTTGGATGTTGGTAGTAGCTATTTGCTCTTTACCTTTAGCATCCTTTTGAGAAATCTTTTGGACTTCAGCTATAAGCTTGTCCAATTTCTTCTGTATTGTGATAACATGTTCTCCCAGAATACTAGCATACATATTAGTATAATTATTCTGAGTAAGCATAGTATTCAGGTTTTTGGCTATAATAGTAGCCACGTCATTTTTAAATAATCTAGAAAAAGCAGTAAAATAAACTACTTTATCTTTTTTCCCCATTTGAAAAGATTGTTGGGGTGAAAAAACTGATTTAGTGGTTTTCCCACTAGTGAGCATATAATCTCTTTCTAACACAGAAATAGAGTTATAAACATGTTTAGACATAAACCAAGGAACAAAAGCAATAATTTTATTTTTCTTGCTAATATCCTCATAAAAATTATTTCTAAAGAATTGTATTAATTCACTATTCATGTTTTCATGAAATCATTTTTCTGAAAATATCCCATCTGGGTTTTAAAAATTCTTCTAAAATCATTTTTCTTGCCGGTGATGGTCTTCAGATATCATTAACACCATTTGAAAAATCCATTTTGGATGTAGTGGGTTCAAGATCTGAATTAACCTTGACTATATTATCTTGACCAATTTTTATATTATCAATTCTATTATTTTCTCTAATTTTTGATGTGGAAGCTCTAGATGGAAAGTCAACCACATAATCAATTGGAGAAATATAAGAAGAATTTGATCTAGTCAGTCTAGATGATAAACTGATATTATCAGTTTGAATAGGTTCATTGAACCTGATCTTAACAATGCCATATGATGCCTGTTCTATTTCTGTAACCTCAGTATTACCAGTGTTCCGAGGTGCAATTGCTTCCTCTATGACCCACTGCTTGGGGAAATCAATTTCATCCCATTTGATAGGTCTTCTGGTCGTTACTTTGGATTTTCCAAAGTTAGTTTCTATAAGAATAGTTTCATTTTTAAAATTCATCATTATGCACATAGGATTTAAAGTATATAATGGTTTAAAATAAATCCTATAACAGATACATATCACTTATGTACTAGGCAAATAATCATAACCATGTAATTTAATGCTAAGTATTAAAGCATTTAACGAATTTTCATCATTAAGAGAAATTTGCAAATTGGGATAAGCATTAAAATAAACTGGGCCATAGGCCAAACTGGTTTGCACAGTCCCTATAAGAGACTTTTTTCAGTTCTGGTTTCTGCCATCTCTGAGAACTGCTATAAAGCTTTCAAGTAAGCCTCTTAAAGTAAGTGGCTTGAAGGCGACTTGTATTAAACTTATATGTATGAATCTATGTGAATCCCTATAAGGGGCAAAATCATTCTCAGATAATAATCAGAAGGTAGCATGATCACTATCTACCGTGATAGTTTCTTCAGTAGTTTTAACTACTTGTTTTAAACCTATTTTTTCAAAAGTACCTAACTGGTATATTACCTTAGTTTTGACTAATGGTATAGTCCATTTATTAAGAAGATTCAATTGTTGGGGCAATTCATATTCTTCTTTCCTATTGTTTTTAACAGCAGTTTTCTTCCTAATGATATTCATTAAGAAAATAGTATTAAACTTAGCTTCTACAATATATATATATAATAGTGCTGCAATATAAACTAAACAGTTTGAAATAGTAGGATAATATTGCCCAGATAATTCATTTGTAACTTGATGAAATTGGTGTAAAAAATCTATAAGAATTTTTACTTTATTCCAATCTTGATTTGTAAGGATTTCATCGTCATCCTCACCACCAACACGAGCATTAAACGTTTCATTAATTGGGTTTCTATATTCATATACAACTACTAAACTTTCGTACATATAATTCCATCTAGTCGAACAAGCTTTAGGAACCTTTCTTTCTCTAAGGTCAAATTCATCACATTTTTTAAAATACTCTCTAAGTCTACTTCTACGGTTTGAATAAAAAATCCAATTAAGAGTCATTTTAACCTTTTCAATTTCTAATGCAAAAATATCTGCAACAGTATTAGCAATAAACTTACCTAAGTGACATGAATTAATTATTCTATAAGCCATAATACGTTTTTGCATTATCCACTCCTCATCTATCCAATGACTTATAACAGTTAGATAATCACAGTCATTATTACTTCTACCAATATCAGTAGTAATAGCAATCTGACAATTTATATGAGTAGATAAATACCGTAAATATTGTTCATATTCATATTTAATATCACTCTTTACGGTTGAGCGAGGCCAACCTTTATAAGTAGGATTAAAACTCTTCTAATATAATGCACAAAGTGAGGGTTAGAAGGAAAACTATAAGGTAAGCACATAACGGTAATCATCTTTGTTAATTCTTCACGATCTTTATTTGGATCGTAATATAAAATACCACCGGTCACAGTGTTAATTCCTGGTTGAACTAGATTTGAACCTGTACTAGGGTTAACCGTAATATCTACACTTGTCCCCTCTAGCTGCGCTTTCATTTGAAAAAATTTAGCTTTATCTCTAGGGTGTGTTTTTATGTGCCTAGTCAAACTACCCGTACCGCTACGGTCTCCAGTAAATTTATGCACCAGCAAAATCCCACAAGTTTTACACTTAGCCTTATTTTGTTCTCTTAATTGAGTAAAAAAATTCCAAACAAGTGATGTTTCAGGGCATTTAGAAGGTTGTCTATTACAAGTAGGGGTTTCTACAGGTGGGTCGGACGGGGCATCAGTTGGGTTATTAACAAGACAAGTAGGTGTATCATCTAAATTTGGTTGGGTTTCATCTACATCATCATTTTCCTCATCATTTTCTAAGATAGTTTCATTAGGATTAAAAGCATTCATAACTTCTTCATTTAATTGTTGACCTGGTGCAATATCATGACAAAATTGACTCTCGAAAAATTAAAAATAAGGGTTATCACTATCAAGAATAATAGGTGCAGGAGGACAGGTAACAGGTCTGGGTCGGGGAGCCGGGGGAAGGGTAGTAGCTTGGCGACTAGATTAACCAATTTTAGATTTTCCCTTACCACCAAATATTTTTTCAAAAAAAATGTCATATTAATTATAATTATGCAAATTAAAATAAACAAAAATATATTCTTAAAAATTAAGAGTTGGAACGAGTTTACCGAATTGACGAACAACTTCTTGAAAATTGAAAATCGTTGAAGACTTGAAGACTTNTCCCTTACCACCAAATATTTTTTCAAAAAAAATGTCATATTAATTATAATTATGCAAATTAAAATAAACAAAAATATATTCTTAAAAATTAAGAGTTGGAACGAGTTTACCGAATTGACGAACAACTTCTTGAAAATTGAAAATCGTTGAAGACTTGAATACTTCAATTCACCAACGTCACAATTTTTCACGAAATTGCAATAATAAAGTAAGTAATTATAGAAGAGAATTAGATATAGATTGAATGAGATTGATGAATTTGTGAGTAAAAATGAAAGAATGAGGGTATATTTATAGTTAAGAATTGGGAAAAAGTGTAATTATATAAAGTTTGGGGTTAAAATAAAATTTGGGGGCCAAATGGCTATTTTTTAAAGTCCCAAACGGCTCTTTTTTTATTGCCAACGGCTAGATTTTAAAATTTGACCGTTTAAATTTATTTTTTTAAAATTATAGACGTTGAGGCCCGTTTGGCCCGTTGGGCCCGGTTGAACCGGCCCAGTCCCGCCTGCCAGTCCCGGGCTTAGCGGTCCCGGGCTCGTGGCCTAATTGTTCAAGACCGGCCCGCTACGGGCTTATAGTACCATTTGGGACCGGCCCACTGAGACCGGCCCATTTGGCCCGCGGTCCCGGGCCGGTTCCAGGATGGGCCCGGCCCACAATGCAACCTTAGTCTCTCTTATGCTTTATTTTCTGTCTATTTTCTTTCAGACAGTAGGCTAGCATTCTTTTGTATATTCTATTAGATTGCTTACATACTTGTGACACCAGGTCTTGGCACACACTAGTAGACTTATGATTCTGGTTTGCCTACATGAGTTTGATTGGTACTCATTGCTTCCATTTATTTATGTTACACTTGCAAATTTCTAATTCTTTTAACAAATATGAAAAAGTTATCACTTACTAGTTTATTCAAACAGAAAATTACTAATTTGATCAGTGTTGGCTTGCCTAACAACGATGTTGGGCACCATCACAACCTATAATGAAATTAGGTCGTGACACGCAGGGTCTAGCGAAGAATCGCACCCCAAAAAGTGGGATGTAGACCGTCAACCCTTGCTATTCCATAAACTATATATTAGTGGCCTGCTTTACTGAATTTCTTAACATTAGTGTAGCAGTAGTATATTTCTTTTTTAAATGACTTTACTAAAAAGAGCAGTCCGGTACACTAAGCTTTTGCTATACGCGGTTGGTGAAGGATCGAACCACAATGGTCTATTTTATGCAACCTTAATTATCCTATATTTCTGAAGAGATTGTTTCCCCGACTTGAATCCTTGACCTCCTAATCACATGACATCAACTTTATCAGTTACACCAAGGTTCTCCTTCTTTAAAATGACTCGACTACTTAATTATAATCATCAAATTAATCAAGGAAAAATAACATTGTATGGCCACTCTAAAATAATAGCAGAAAAAATATACTTTTTTTGTATATATATACACGTATGTATGTTATATACAAAAATTATATAAGGTTTATATACTTTTTCGGCTACTGAATGTAAATAGTTTATGGCACAGGCTAAAAATGATAAAACCCCATTAATTAGGTTTAGCAACGTAATTAGCCAACAAACAACCAATTCAAGTAATTTGGGGCGAGTCTACCGTACAATATGTAAGGTTTTGTCTTCTGATGTTTAATTTTCCCTTTTTTCATCTAACAAAAAATAATCATATGCTAATGAATTAACCATTCGCTAACATTAATTAGAAAATTCTTAAAAAGAGTTTTCGCTCATAAATATAACTCGTACTTAAAATTGACGTTCGTCCCCAATATTTCAAGAGCATTTTTGGCCTTTTTTCCGTTTTATTTACTCTAATTTTTCTTTTATTATATCATTTCTATAATAATTGTATGACTAATCTATGACTTGGGGACTAATCAATCTAAAGTAATTGATAAATTAGTGCTATGGGCCTTTATACTAAAACCATCTGTAAAATTTTATACACCCTTTTGGTTGTTCCCCAAAAGAGAAGCAAGAAAATTGAGTCTTCTTTAATATGTTGGGGTTGAAGTGTGGTAGTGTGAATGGAAAATGAGGGAAGAAGATAAAAAGGCAATTTTGGTTTTGGCATTTTGTTCCTCGTTGGTTAAAGACAAGTATTTTGTTGGGTTTAAATATAGAAGCACTTCCTTAAGCTCTTAAAAGGAGCTAAGAGGAAGGGGCCTCGCACCGTTGTCGTCGCTCGGCGTTGGCGTCGGCTTCGGCTTCAGCTTCGCTCAACTGATATGATTGATTGACTTAATTTTTTGGATCAATAAAATGAAATTAGTTAATTAATATTTTGAGTGACCGTTATTTGTAACGATAAATTAATTAATTTTCGTCTTTAATTTTATTCAAATATTCCCACATTAAACAGCCACCAGAGAGGCTGCATTTCACGAATAGGCACCTGCAGTTTGAACAGCCACTTTCACACCCTTTCAATCTAGAAATTCGTTGGCTATAAATAAGCAGTCATTCCTTCAAAAATTTTAATCCTGAAATCTTCTGCTTCATCTCTTTCTTCTTTCTGCATCATTACTTTCAAAACAAAGTAAATCGGTCGTGTGATTTGCACTATTATTTTGAGTTCGCTGATAACTTAGTGGTTTGAAGTGCTGCTACCGCTAAGTTAAAAGTTTCGTTCTATCTTGGGAAGAATTTATCGGTGAACCTTGGGCAACAATGAGGGGATAAGATTCTTTAAGGACACACAAGGAATTTGTGGGCTTGGAACATAATACTGTCAATTTTTGTTCATTTATTTTTTTTGTTTTAGTCACTTATAAATTCAGAATATCTAACAAGCTTAAAGAATCTTATTTATATATATATATATCCTTGCTGTTCTGATTTTCAAAGTGACGGAGGATACTAAAACCTTCGTGGTTTTCTACTCCTAATCAGTTTGAAGAATTATCTCTTCACTATATTAAAATAAGTTTGAAGAATAATATCTTCACTATACCGTCTTAGGTTGAAGGATTAAATACTTCACCATTTACTGAATCTATTTTTGTCATATTGAGAGAAATGACGAACGGAGTGGAACAAATTTATCCTGTTGTGACTGTTACTACTAATACAGTTTCGGGGATGCCAGGTCCTAGCCATCCTAATGCAGCTGCAATGGCTATGCCACCAGCAGAAAAGCCGGGGAAATTTTCTGGTGTTGACTTTACGAGATGGCAACAAAAGATGTTCTTCTATCTGACCACTCTAAGTCTGCAAAGGTTCATTCAAAAGGATGTTCCAGTCGTGCCTAAAGGAACCCCCTAACAACGAGCACTTCCTTGTTACTGAGGCTTGGAAGCATTCTGATTTCCTGTACAAAAATTGCATTTTAAGTGGGCTGGAAGATGGCATGTACAACGTTTATAGCGTCATGAAAGCGTCAAGAGAATTATGGAATGCTCTTGAAAAGAAGTACAAGACTGAAGATATTGGACTAAAGAAGTTTGTGGCCGCCAAATTTCTGGATTTCAAAATGATTAACGGTAAATCTATCATAACGCAAGTCCAAGAATTGCAAGTTCTTGTTCATGACCTCCTTGCTGAAGGTATAAAATAAGTCAATATTTTTATTTAAGATATTAATTATTGTACTAATTATAAATTTATGATAGAAAGTATGGTCATAAATGAAGCGTTTCAAGTTGCGGCGTTTATTTAAAAGTTGCCTCCATTGTGGAAGGACTTTAAGAACTACTTGAAACATAAGCGCAAGGAGTTGACGCTTGAAGACCTTATTGTTCGTCTACGGATTGATGAGGACAACAAGGCTGCTGAGAAGAAATCTCATGGAAGTTCAACAATAATGGGTGCAAATATTTTCGAGGAAGCTTTAACGAGTAAAAAGAGAAAGAAGCTGTCTGGATCAAAGAATTAGCCAAGCAAGAAGAGGTTCAAAGGTAATTACCATAACTGTAAAAATGTTGGACACAAGGCTACTGAATGTCATGCACCAAAGAAGGGAAAAAAGAAAAGTCAAGCAAATATGACTGAGAAGAATGATGAAATAGACGAACTATGTGCCATGTTTTCAGAAAGTAACCTAGTCGGAAATCCTAGAGAATGGTGGGTTGATTTAGGAGCAACTCGACATGTTTGTGCTAACAAGGAGTTGTTTACTTTTTATGCTCCCGCTAGACCCAACGAGACAGTATTTATGGCAAACTCTGCTACTGCAAAAATTGAAGGAACGGGCAAGGTAACTTTGAAGATGACTTCGGGAAAGATTGTGACTCTAAAAGATGTTCTTCATGTTCCTGAAATGCGGAAGAATTTAGTCTCGATATCGCTTCTAGTCAAGAATGGCTTTAAGTGTGTTTTTGTTTCCGACAAGGTTGTAGTTAGTAAGAATGAAATGTATGTAGGAAAAGGTTACCTGACTGAGGGCCTTTTTAAACTCAATGTAATTGCCATTGATATGAATAAAATTGCAGCTTCTTCTTACTTGCTTGAGTCAAATAATTTATAGCATGAATGTTTAGGCCACGTCACATTCAAAACTTTGCGAAAAATGATTAATGAGGAAGTATTACCTAAGTTTGAATGTAATAACTCAAAATGTCAAATATGTATGGAATCAAAGTATGTTAAGCATCCTTATAAGTCAGTTGAAAGGAATTCAAATCCTTTAGACTTAATTCACATAGATATTTGCGACATGAAATCAATACCACCTCGCGGTGGAAAAATGTATTTCATAACTTTCATTGACGACAGTACTAGATATTGCTAAATTTACTTACTTAATAGTAAAGATGAAGCAATAGACGCATTCAAGCAATACAAAAATGAAGTTTAAACGCAATTAAACAAAAAGATCAAAATGATAAGAAGTGATAGAGGCGGCGAATATGAATCTCTTTTTGAAGAAATATGTTTGAAAAATGGCATTACACCAAACAACTGCCCCTTACTCACTACAATCTAATGGAATTGCTGAAAGAAAGAATAGAACATTAAAGGAGATGATGAACGCCTTATTAATAAGTTCTGGTTTACCTCAGAACTTGTGGGGGGAAGCTATTCTTATAGCTAATCGAATACTGAATCGAGTTTCCCATAGCAAAACACAATTCATTCCATATGAAAAATGGAAAGAAAGGAAACCCAACTTAAAATATTTTAAAGTGTGGAAGCGTTTGGCTAAAGTACAAGTTCCTAAATCCAAAAAGGTAAAAATTGGACCAAAAACTGTTGATTGCATTTTCATATGATATGCAACAAATAGTAAGGCATATCGGTTTCTGGTTCATAAATCAGAAAATCCCGTCATTCATATTAATACAGTAATTGAATCAGGTAATACTGATTTTTTTAGAATATTTATCTGTATAAAATAGAATGTGAGTCGTCTAATGAAAAATCTAAGTGACCTCGGGAAGAAGCAAAGAAAAGTACGTTTGATGAGGAAAATCCAGGACGTAGTAAACATCAAAGGACAGCTACTTCCTTTGGGCCATATTTTCTGGCACTCTTATTGGAAAATGAACCTCAAACGTTCAAAGAAACAATGTCTTCCGCAGAAGCACAATATTGGAAAGAGCTAGTCAATGGTGAGATAGAATCCATATTAAGTAATCATACTTGGAAATTGGTTGATCTTCCTCCGAGAAATAAACCTTTGGGTTCTAAATGGATTTTCAAAAGGAAAATGAAAGTTGATGGTACTATTGACAAATATAAGGCAAGATTAGTTGTTAAAGGGTTTAGACAATGAGAAGATCTTGATTACTTTGACACATACTCGCCGATAACAAGGATTACATCTATCAGTTGAAAGGAATTCAAATCCTTTAGACTTAATTCACATGGATATTTGCGACATGAAGTCAATACCATCTCGTGGTGGGAAAATGTATTTCATAACTTTCATTGACGACAGTACTAGATATTGCTATATTTACTTACTTAATAGTAAAAATGAAGCAATAGACGCATTCAAGCAATACAAAAATGAAGTTGAAACGCAATTAAACAAAAAGATCAAAAGAGAAGAAGTGATAGAGGCGGCGAATATGAATCTCTTTTTGAAGAAATATGTTTGGAAAATGGCATTACACCAAACAACTGCCCCTTACTCACCACAATCTAATAGAATTGTTGAAAGAAAGAATAGAACATTAAAGGAGATGATGAATGCCTTATTAATAAGTTCTTGTTTACCTTAGAACTTGTGGGGGGAAGCTATTCTTATAGCTAATCGAATACTGAATTGAGTTTCCCATAGCAAAACACAATTCATTCTATATGAAAAATGGAAAGAAAGAAAACCCAACTTAAAATATTTTAAGTGTGGGGGTGTTTGGCTAAAGTACAAGTTCCTAAATCCAAAAAGGTAAAAATTAGACCAAAAACTGTTGATTGCATTTTCGTAGGATATGCAACAAATAGTAAGGCATATCGGTTTCTGGTTCATAAATCAGAAAATCCCGACATTCATATTAATACGGTAATTGAATCAGATAATGCTGAATTTTTTGAGAATATTTATCCGTATAAAATAGAATGTAAGTCATCTAATGAAAAATCTAAGTGACCTCGGGAAGAAGCAAGGGAAAGTACGTTTGATGAGGAAAATCCAGGACGTAGTAAACGTCGAAGGACAGCTACTTCCTTTGGGCCATATTTTCTGGCACTTTTATTGGAAAAAGAACCTCAAACGTTCAAAGAAGCAATGTCTTCCTCGGAAGCACAATATTGGAAAGAGCCAGTCAATAGTGAGATAGAATCCATATTAAGTAATCATACTTGGGAATTGGTTGATCTTCCTCCAAGAAATAAACCTTTGGGTTCTAAATGATTTTCAAAAGAAAAATGAAAGTTGATGGTACTATTGACAAATATAAGGCAATATTAGTTGTTAAAAGGTTTAGACAATGAGAAGGCCTTGATTACTTTGACACATACTCGCCGGTAATAAGGATTACATCTATCCGGGTATTAATAGCGTTAGCCGCCACGTATGGCCTTCAAACCCATCAGATAGATGTAAAGACGACCTTCTTAAATGGGTATTTAGAGGAAGAAATCTATATGAAATAACCTAAAGGGTTTGTAGTTCCCGAAAAAGAAAAGAAGGTTCGTCGACTTGTTAAGTCAATTTACAGACTAAAACAAACACCAAAATAATGGCATGCGAAATTTGACCAAACTATATTATCAAATGGTTTCAAGATCAATGAGTGTGACAAATGTGTTTACATTAAGAATACTCCAAATCAAATAGTCATTGTTTATTTATATGTGGATGATATGTTAATAATGAGTTACCATATTGCTAACATAAATGCTACTAAGCGCATGCTTACTAGTAAGTTTGATATGAAAGACTTAGGAATTGCCAATTTAATTTGGGAATTAAGATCCTACAGACTCCTCAAGGTCTAGCTTTGTCTCAATCTCATTATATTAAAATGGTTCTTGAAAAGTTCAAATATTTGGACTTTAAAGAAGCAAAAACGTCAATTGATTTAAACCATATTCTTGTAAAGAATAAAGGTGAAAGAAAATCTCAATTGGAATGTGCTCAAGTTTTGGAAAGTTTGATGTACATTATGAATTGTACACGGCCTAATATAGCTTGTGCAATAAGCAAGTTTAGTCGATACACAAGTAATCCCAACCATGCTCATTGGATTGCAATGAAACGAGTTTTGGGATATTTGAAATATACTCAAGATTATGCATTGCATTACAATAATTATCCCGTAGTTATTGAGGGATATAGTGATGCAAATTGGACCACCGGATCAATGAAAACAAAATCCACAAGTGGATACGTTTTTACCATTGGTGGAGGAGCAGTGTCTTGGAAGTCGTCCAAACAAACATACATTGCTCGCTCTACAATGGAGTCTGAGTTTATAGCTTTAGACAAGGCCGTGAAGAAGCTGAATGGCTCCGGAATTTCTTAGAAGACATTCCTTTTTGGCCCAAATCTTTGGTACTTGTATGCATACATTGCGACAGTCAAACAGCAATAGGAAGGGCTGGGAGCGTTATGTATAATGGGAAATCTCGTCATATTCGACTAAGGCATAATATTGTTAGACAATTACTCTCTAGTAAAATTATCACAATTGACTATGTAAAGTCATAAGATAATGTATCGGATCCGCTTACAAAAGGCCTACCTAAAGAGATGGTTGAGAAGTCATCAAAGGGAATGTGACTATGCCCGAGGACAAGTCACTATGGCAGTAACTCTACCTAGAAGACTGGAGATTCCAAGATCTAGGTTCAAGGAGATCAAACAAAGTCATTAGTGACGGTCCAACATTGTCAAATAAAATTTTGGTCCATTCTCGTGATGCAGACAATGTTCAGTACCAAGGATAAAGTGTTTGGACTTTTTAATAATTTCTAAGTTTGATATGGGGTATATCAAATAGTGTATCTACGGGATAACACATTTAGGAATCACCTATATAAGTGTGAAGTGTAAGTCGCTTCAAAGATAATTTTGTAAGGCCAGTTCTCTATGCACTTATGAAACCTGGCGGTGTTCATGGCTAAAACGAACACAACAATGAGAACAAAAAGATGGATAAGGATTAATTGTGTGACATATATTGTCTAGGTATACACTAAAGCTCGACGGTTCAAAGATATCAAATTTACTAATTGACCGAGTATATCCGATATATGCTCTCTACGGAAAGTTCAAAGGGAAACCTACTTATCCCAATGCAATTAGTCCTTAGTTGCGAATCACACAAAATTTTTCATGCATGTTTATCATTACCCATTCATGTGGGGGATTGTTGGGGTTGAAATGTGGTAGTGTGAATGGGAAATGTGGGAAGAAGGTGAAAAGGCAACTTTAGTTTTTGCACTTTGCCCCTCATTGGTTAAAGACAAGTATTTTGTTGAGTTTAAATACAAAAGCACTTCCTTAAGCTCTTAAAAGGAGCTAAGAGGAAGGGGCCTCGCGACATCGTCGTCGCTCGATCGGCTCGGCTTCGGCTTCGGCTTCGGATTCGGATTCGGTCAATTGATATGATTGATTGACTTAATTTTTTGGACCAATAAAATAAAATTAATTAATTAAAACTTTGAGTGGCCGTTATTTGTAATCATAAATTAATTAATTTTCATCTTTAATTTTATTCATATATTCTCGCATTAAACAGCCACCAGAGAGGCTGCATTTCACGAATAGCCACCTGCAGTGTGAACAATCACTTTCACACCCTTTCAATCCAGAAATTCGTTGGCTATAAATAAGCAGTCATTCCTTCAGAATTTTTAATCCTGAAATCTTCTGCTTCATCCCCTTCTTCTTTCTGCATCATTACTTTCAAAACAAAGTAAGTCGGTCATTTGATTTGCACCATTATTTGAGTTTGCTGATAACTTAGTGGTTTGAAATGCCGCTACCACTAAGTTGAAAGTTCTGTTCTATCCTGGGAAGAATTTATCCGTGAACCTTGGGCAACAATGAGGGGATAAGATTCTTTAAGGACACACAAAAAATTTGTGGGCTCGGAACATAATACTGCCAATTTCTATTCATTTATTTTTCCTGTTTTAGTCACTTATAAAGTCATAATATCTAACATAATATGCCACTTTAAAAGCAATGATGGAAAAATAAAAATAAAATAAAAACTGACTATTTGATTAAATAATAAGAAATATTAGGTACTGAACTTTCCTTTTCGGGATGCTTTCAGCTTTTAATATATATTCGAGTGTGGGGTAGTTAGTAGTTACATATATATAGTACAAATATATATAAACAAAAAGTAGTGACCTGAAATTATTAATTAAACAGATTCACATGCATTATAACCCTAGACATGGCCCATTTCATTTGAATTAAATATAAAACTTTACCATAAATCAACCTTTGATTGCGCAACAAATTGTTGTACTACTACCCCCTCTGGCCCCAACAATGCCATTTTTCTGTATTTTGTACGACTTAGATTAAGACTGTATAATATTTGGAAAGAAACTATGAAATCTCTTCTTAAATGAGTTGGTCACAGACACACGCGGCACACATAGAGGAGGGGGTGTCACGACCCGAATTTCCCACCATCGGGATCGTGATGGTGCCTACTCGTGGTAGCTAGACAAGCCAATTTACTTACCGTTTTCATAAGTAAAACCATTCTATTTTCTATTTAACAGCATAAAATAATACTAACAATAGCTGCGGAAGTTTAATTTTATAAATCTGAAATAAATATGAACTGCTCAACAATATCCTCTACCCAAGATTTGGTATCACAAGCTCACGAACCACTATGAATAAACTACATATAATGGTCTGAAGGAAATATAACAACTGTCTGTCTCGAAACAATGAGACAACAGTATAAATGAAAAGCATAAGAAGAGACGCCGGGCCTGCGGACGCCTGCAAGCTACCTCAATCTCGTAGTAATGAAATCCTGCTATCGAATTACTGCTACTGCTGCTCAAAACCTGGACCTGTGCAAAAACGCACAGAAGTGTAGTATCAGCACAACCGACCCCATGTGCTGGTAAGTGCCTAGCCTAACCCCGACGAAGTAGTGACGAGGCTAGACTGAACACCACATAAACCTGTGCAATTATAAAATATATAGTGAAATATCGAATACCAAGAAAAAAAATAACATAAAGGGAGGGGGAACATGCTGTGGGAAAAATACAAATAAATATTTAATCCAGAGTAACTACCAAAACAGCTTAACTCCACAGTGAAACAAGAATAAATATTCAAACATAACCACAAATATCAACAACCGTTGCGGCGTGCAACCCATTCCATAATTTACCATCGTTACGGCGTGCAATCCGATCCACATATCACCATCGTTGCGGCATGCAACCCGATCCACAATTACCATCGTTGCGGCGTGCAACCCGATCCACAATTACTATCGTTGCGGCGTGCAACCCGATCCACAATTACCATCGTTGCGGCATGCAACCCGATCCACATTATTTATCATTTATCTTCGTTGAACCAGTCTAAATCCCCAAGCAACATTCAAAAACAAGGGATACACAGCAGACAATTATGTAGCAAACATCCCGACAAAGGAGTAAAAATAGCAGCTCAATCATCCCGGCAAGGGAGCACAATTAACAGTGTATAGACATTATCCAATAACATGGATTTCATATCATAAGGACTCATAGTCATGCTAGACACCAATGTATAGACACTCTTCACTATTCCTATACATCGTACTCGATCACATAGCAAATAGCAACAAGAGTCAACTCTTATTCCCTCAAGCTAGGGTTAGACCAAACACTTACCTCAAAGCCTTGAAGTCCGCTTAACCTTCAACTATTGCTTTACCTAGTGATTTAACCACCAATTCGCTCGAGCCTAATCACAATTTGTTCAATTACTTTAATAAACACTATATGAATTGGTTTGAATGCATAAGAATGGTTTTCCCAAGTTTTGCTCAAAAATTCCCAAAATCCCCCCCGGGTCCACATGATCAAAACCTGAGGTTCGAATTAAAACCTGATTACCCATCCCCCACGAACTCAGATATGTGATTTGTTTTGGAATCGGATCCCAAATTGAGGTCCAAAACCCCCAAATTTAGGAACCCTAGTTCTACCCTAAACTCCCAAATTCCACATTAGTGTTTAAATATGTTAAGGAGTAAAGAAAATACAGTAGAAATTACTTACCAATCGTTTTGGAGAAAAAGAATTATTTGCAAAATCGCCTCTTATGTTCTGATTTTTTTGAAAAAGTGTAAAATAGCTGAAAATCTCGGGTTTTATATAGTTTACTGGAGGCTGGCGCGGACCGCACAAAAATGCCATGCGGCCGCGCCAAAAAGGGAAGAAAAAACTGCTCTCTGAACCTACCTAGTGCGGACCGCACTGTTTTGGTACGCGGCCGCGCTGGTCAAACTCAACCCAACACCTTCTCTGAACCTGGCCACGCGGACCGCATAGAAATGCATTGCGGCCGCGTGGCTTCCAGCGAGGACCGCACCGTTTTGGTACGCGGTCGCGCTGGCTGAGCCTAAACCAATGCCTTTCTGAACCCGTCCACGCGGACCGCGCAGAAATGCATCGCGGCCGCGTGGGACCTGCTGCACTGCAACATCTGATATTTTTAAGCCTAAGGCCTCCCGGGACCTACTCAAAACTCACCCGAGCCCTCGGGGCTCCAAACCAAACATACACATAACTCCAAAAACATCCTACGGACTTGCTCGCGCGATCAAATCGCCAAAATAACATCATTTACATAGAATCGAGCCTCAAAGCTCATGATTTTCATTTCAAAACTCATAAACTTTCCAACTTGGAACTTATAGTCCGAAACACGTCAAACGACGTCCGGTTTCAACCAAACTTTACAGGAAGCGCTTAAACAATATATAAGACTTGTACCGGGCGTCGGAACCAAAATACAAGCCCGATACCATAGTCTTTTAATAAATTTTCATTTTCATTTTCCTTAATAATTTCAGAAAAACAATTTAACAGAAAAATTCTTTTACTCAGGTTCTAGACCTCGGATTTCGACTCCGGGCACATGCCCGAGTCCCATATTTTTCTACGGACCTTCCGGGACCGTCCGATCTCGGGTCCGGGTCCGTTTACCAAAAATGTTGACCAAAGTCAACTATAATCATATTAATATCAAAATTCTTCAAATTTTCCACAAAATTCACATATTTCAACACAAAAATTTTCCGGTTGCGCGCCCGGACTGCGCATGCAAATTGAGGCAATAGAAAATGAGGTTTTCAAGGCCTCGGGAGCACAAAACAGATGAGAAAAACATGTGATGACCCTTTGGGTCGTCACATCCTCCACCTCTAAAACAACCGTTCGTCCTCGAACAGACAAGAGAAAGAAGTACCTGAGTCGGGGAACAAATGTGGGTAACGGCTCCGCATATCAGACTCGGACTCCCAGGTCGATGCCTCAGGAGGCTGACCTCCTCACTGAACACGCACTGAAGTAAAGCTCTTCGACCTCAACTGTCGGACCTGCCGGTCTAGAATAGCTACTGGCTCCTCCTCGTAAGATAAATCCTTGTCCAACTGGACAGTACTGAATTCTAACACATACGTAGGATCGCCGTGATACCTCCGAAGCATAGATACATGAAAAACTGGATGTACGGTTGATAAGCTAGGTGGCAATGCAATTCTATAAGCCACCTCTCCCACTCGATCAAGAATCTCAAATGGACCAATGTACCTAGGGCTAAGCTTGC
>MU738396.1:41299-71498 GCA_026770625.1 Nicotiana glauca
CAGAAATATTGACCAAAGTCAACTACAATCATATTAATATCAAAATTCTTCAAATTTTCCACAGAATTCACATATTTCAACACAAAAAATTTTTGGCTACGCGCCCGGACTGTGCACGCAAATCGAGGCAATAGAAAATGAGGTTTTCAAGGCCTCGGGAGCACAAAGCAGATGAGAAAAACAGGTGATGACCCTTTGGGTCGTCACATGGGGAGGGGTGGGGTGGGGTGGGGTGATATTTATATACCTAGCATATATTTAAAGTTAAGTGCTTAAACATGAATTTTATATGGAAAAAATATTGAAGGTTTGAATATCAAAATTATTTCTCCTATTTCATATGAGATTTTCTTTTACATGTTATTCATCAGTATTTTAAATATTGAAGTTGGTTAACTGTAATACACCTATCCGCTAGTGAAAAACGTATCACAAGGGATTAAGGCTTGTTTATAATTATATACCCCGATTGCTGAAGTTTGCTACATTGTTGTTTAAGGTTGCACGTGGAATGATTCTGATACCATATGTAACAATCCAGCCATCTAGCGATATTGTCCGTTTCGGGACTAGGCTCGCACGACTTTAAAATGGAAGAAATTAAAAAATAGCCAGATTTGTGGTCATTCAAAAATAGCCACAGTTTCAAAAGTAATCGAAATTTAGCTACTTTTAATGTAGAGATAAATATAAACGAAAACACTGTTCAAAATCTGAAAAATACTCTAGTATATTATAATGGAGTTCCAGCATAAGTTTTCTGGAACTCCAACATACTATAATAGAGTTCCAGCATAAGTATACTGGAACTCAAGCATAATATACTGGAGTTCCAGTATAATATATCGCTCCAGCATAATATGCTGGAAATTCATACACATGTGCTCCAATCTCCAGTATAATATGCTGGAATTTTTCGTGTATTAGAGTTCCAGCATAATATGCTGAAAGTTCATACACAGGTGCATTAATCTCCAGTATATATTATATTTTGAATTTCCTCTAGTAATTTCTATAATAGTATTTTATTATAACAGCCAAACCTTTTTTGAAATTAATATTTTATATTATGTTATAATATTTGTTGCTTATAACAGTCAAAACTATCCCAAATAAATGAGAATGTAATAGATATGTTTAAATATATTTTTAAAGTAAGTGGAATCGAAGTTGGGCCTGGCCCCCAATGATTGACGTTGATCATAATCACTGAAATACTTTTGCCTCAGAAAAAATGATTCCCATAAAACAATAATTCAATGGTGCGAAATATTCTTTGTCTTAATTTACCTTGTCTTCAACTAATTAATTAAACTTATATTCGGTTTCTTTTTGGCCAAAAGTGTTTTTTTTTTGTCAAAAGTATTTTTGGCCAAAAATTGAAGTGTTTGGCCATGCTTTGGGAAAAAAAAAAGTATTTTTGAGGAGAAGCAGAAGCAGTTTTGGAGAAGCAGAAAAAAATATTTTCTCTCTCAAAGCACTTTTCTGAGAAACACTTTTGAGAAAAATACACTTAGAAGCATTTTTAAAGCTTGGCCAAACACTAATTGCTGCTCAGAAGTGCTTTTCAAACTAATTAGGCAAATACAAACTGTTTCTCACCAAAAGTACTTTTGAGAAAAGCACTTTTGAAAAAAAAACACTTCTCAAAATAAGCTGATTTTTGCAGCTTGGCCAAACGGGCTATTACTATTACTGAGTTGCAGTCTCAAATAAATTATAAGATCTATAGCCTGGAATACGGGGCACGTGCACCCATGGTCCGTCGGTCAAATTAGATATTTTATGTACATATTTTCTAAAATTTGTCCAGTATTATGTATTGGCACCCATGTTCCATAAAAGTTGAATGGTGCATTTGGTTCAACACTTAATTAGTTTTTCTCCTTTTTTAGTAGTGCACCCATGCTATCGAAATCCTAGATCCGCCTCTGTGGCCAAGCTTCTAAAATCAACTTATTTTGATTGGTATTTTTTCAAAAGTATTTTTAAAAAA
Organism: Nicotiana glauca; assembly: GCA_026770625.1. Classification (NCBI taxonomy): domain Eukaryota; kingdom Viridiplantae; phylum Streptophyta; class Magnoliopsida; order Solanales; family Solanaceae; genus Nicotiana; species Nicotiana glauca. The sequence goes on from MU738396.1 coordinate 43,296, forward strand.
GTACTTTTGGTGAGAAGCAGTTTGTATTTGGCTAATTCATTTGAGAAGCACTTTGAACATTATTTACTGTTTGGCCAAGCTTTTGAAAATTGCTTCTAAATGTATTCTTCTCAAAAGTGCTTCTCAGAAAAGTGATTTTGGAGAGAAGTTATTTTTTCTGCTTCTCAAAAACTACTTCTATTTCTCCTCAAAAATATTTTTTTTTTCTTTCAAAAGCTTAGTCAAACACCTTAATTTTTTATCAAAAGTGCTTTCGACAAAAAAAAAATGTACTTTTGACCAAAAAAAACTTGGTCAAATAGGCTATACATATATCATGGGAAATAGCGATAAATTAATATTAGTGCTAATTAATTTATGATGAATTCTCACTATACTGAATAGTTTTCGTCTCCGACCAACAAAAGAACATACCATTTCTCTGCATTCATTCACCAACAAAGTTTATGATAAAGTGGTTTGGTAAGTGTTTGCAACAAATTATTTGCATAGAAAAATAAAATTGCAATCGCAAACAAGTATAAAGAAAAAAAGATTTTATTGACAAACACTGTAGATTATAACACTGTTTATCTCTTGATTATTCCCTCTGGTTTATTCAACATGTTTCTTAATGAATATTCCAAGAGTTCCACGGAATTCCGGAGATCTAATATTTGATCTCTTTATGCATATTCCGAGATTTAAGGAATTGCTGAGATTGTCTTGGAAGGACATATGTGGCCTTATTTAGGGGTGTGCATTCCATTTATCGATTCGATTTTGACCTTTATCAATAATTACTTATCAATTATCGATTTTTACATATGCTTATTGTTATCGTTTCAATAAGGTTTCGATTTTTTCGATTTCGATTTATCGATTTTTGGAGCTTATCGATTCGGTTATCGATTACATCTATAAGAAAATTTGCGGGATTCCACGGAAAGTATCTCGCTATAAACACGCCTAATTAATATGGACAAAAAGATGCTAAAATAAGACGAACACCGTTTATAATATAAAAATTGTGTCAACAAGCACATGCAACAAAACTAAAGTAAGAGATCAAATGTATGCCACCAACACTCCAACGGTATAAATAAAAAAAATACATCATCACAGCTAATTCTGTTTTTCATTAATTTGAACTTCATTCCCTTGAACTTTAAATATGATCATTCCTTAAATGTGGCAGAGGAAATAATAGGGTTAGGGACTTAGGGTAAAGGAAAGGGTTTAAAAAAATTGTCTTTTTAGTATATCTTATCGGTTTATCGATAAACCGATAACCGAAGAGGACAAAATCGAAATCGAAATCAATAACTCGATAAGGAAAATTTCGAAATCGATAAAACGATATCGATAAACAGATAACAAATAATCGATTCAATTTATCGATAAACCGATTCGAATGCATACCCCTAACTTTATTTACAGGTACGAATTAGGGTTTGGATGGAGTAGCCACCAAATAACCCTAATAGACTCCTAATATTTTAAGAGTCATTTTGAATTTAGGATTTATCATGATCTATTAATATTTCAATGTCTATAGTAAGTCCTCTTAACAAGAGGTTTCGGGTTCGAGCCTTGAGTATGGAGTAGCCTCTTGTATACGGCCGAAATTGGGAAAGCCCGATTTCTCCAGGCTTGAGGGATCATCTTAAGCCCGAGTTCAGGTAAGATCGAGTTCGAGCCCAAAGGACCAGACTCGAGCATGAAGACAGAGTGCAAGGCTCGAAGATTGAAGTACGATGAATATTGAAGCCGAGTGCACTCGTCCTCGAAATAATGCTGTTAGGAATTTCTAAAAGAATGAGCGAGATTCCTTTCACGTCCCTAAAACCATGGACAAATCTCGAAATAGAATTATGCGAATCCGTACTAGGCAGTTAGACAGTTGTACCAATGAGATTCTTTACTGTAAATGGAAAAGTACCTTATTTAGGGTTCCCCTGTTATATAAAAGGGACCCTAATCATTTGTAACATCATCAAATCATTGGCAAAGAATATACTCTCTACTTTTCGCTCATTGCTCATCAGAATTGTCCTTTGCATTTATTGTTCTTAGTTCATCTCGAGGTCACTGAGCTCGAGGTCGATACTGCTTAAGTAACATTGGTTTGATACACTTATTTCTTTCATTTATACTTCATACTTCTTGATTATTAATTGGTAGTGAACTAGATCACATATCTTTAAAATCACAAATCAAATTCAATTGTTACTCATATTTTCGAGGTAAATAGTTTGGTGCTCACTGTGGGGCTAAAGATAATAGTTATTAATTCATTACTAATTCTCATTGCACACGTTATTTTTACACTTTTTCTTGTCAAGATTTTCTGATTCTCGGGATTAAACATGTCAAATTCGCAAAATGTACATGTTCATGACAATGAAGGTCTTGAATTTCATGGGAAAAACAACAATATAGGGGTCAGAGTACCACCAATAAACCCTGGGGAAGTGCCGAATATGAAACCAGTTGATGTTAGTTCATACAATGCTCTAAACGTAGATTTAGGCACAGACCCCTGGCGGAGTATACGCAGGAAGCCTGATCTGGTGGCCAAGGAATATGAGATGGGGGAATCAGCCTCCAAGTGATATTCGAGATGATGCAAGCTCAGTAGATCGCCATCGCTCAACTTCCAATTCAGAATAAGACTCCGAGTATAACTGAACCAGAAAACACTCGACGTACTAAATCAACGCAAGAGAGGTGGAACAAAAATGACTCGGAGACTGACCCCACCATTATGAGGATGCTCGAAGAGCTCACCAAGAGGATTGAGTCTGGGGAAAAGAAGATTGAGGACAATGACAAAAAGGTGGAAACTTATAATTCCCGTGTTGATCAAATACCGGGAGCACCCCTAGTCTTGAAAGGCTTAGACGCCAAAATCTTCATACAAAAACCATTCCTTCAAAGTGCGGCTCCGATTCCCATTCCCAAAAAGTTTCTCATGCCCGATATACCTAAATATAACAGTACAACCAACCCTAACGAGCATATTACTTCATACACTTGCGGGATCAAAGGAAATGACTTGAATAACGACGAGATCGAATCAGTATTATTGAAAAAGTTTGGGGATACATTATCGAAAAGGGCCATAATTTGGTACCACAACTTACCCCCAAACTCTATCGATTCATTTACTATGTTAGAAGACGCCTTCGTGAAAGCATATATTGGGGCCATAAAGGTGGAAACGAGGAAATCGGATGTTTTCAAGATAAAGCAGAGGAATGACAAGATGTTAAGGGAGTTCGTGTCCAGGTTTCAGATGGAAAGAATGGAACTACCACCGGTCTCCGATAACTGGGCAGTAAAGGCCTTTATGCAAGGTTTGAACGAATGGAGTTCAATTGCATCTCGATAATTAAAGCAGAACTTGATCAAGTATCTAATAGTGACATGGTCAAATGTGCATAACCGTTATCAATCAAAGATCAGGGTCGAAGATTACCAGTTGGGAGCCCCCTCGGGTTTAGTTCATCCTAATAAATTGGCAGCCAGGCGCTAGAGGGATACAGACAGGGAATCAAGATCGAATATGGAACAGTATCAGCCATTTGTCGATCAAAGAAACAATGGTTTGGGTCATAACGCTCCTCAGAACAATCGGAGAAACAATCAAGGCCAAAACTCTTGGGACTCATAAGTAAGAATAGGTTCGATAAACATACCGACCCCGTAGAGGCACCTCAATTATCGGAGTATAATTTTAGCATAGATGCATCGGGGATTGTGTCAAGCTATTGGAAGACTCAAAGACACCAGGTGGCCCAGGCCTATACAAATTGATCATTCTTAAAGGAATATAAACTTAATGTGTAAGTATCACGACACCCATGGCCATAGAACCGAAGACTGTAGACAGCTAAGGAAGGAGGTAGCTCGGTTGTTAAATGAGGGTCACCATCGAGAATTTCTTATTGATCTAGCTAAGAACCACTTCAAGGAAAGAGATGCAAGAGAAAATGAGTAGGAAGAACCGCAACATGTTATCCATGTGATCGTCGGCGGTGTCGATATCCCACAAAGATATGTGTTCAAACACACCAAGGTGTCGATTATAAGAGAAAAATAGACTCACAGTTATGTGCATGAGGACGTCCTATCATTCTATGACGAGGAAGCAGAAGGCACATCCCAACCGCATAATGACACCCTGGTAATTTCTATTCTTTTAAATAAAATTCAAGTTAAATGTGTTCTAGTGGATCCAGGTAGCTCAGCAAACATTATCAAATCGAGGGTCATAGAACAACTCGACCTACAAGATCAGAATGTACTTGCATCTCGGGTCCTAAATGGCTTCAATATGGCAAGCAAAAAAAAGGGAGATAATCCTTCCAGTAAACGTAGACGGGACCATACAAGATACGACGTTCCATGTCATCGAGGGCGACATGAGGTATGATGCGCTCCTCAAGAGACCATGGATACACAACAAGAGGGCAGTACCTTTAACTCTTTATCAGATGATGAAGTTACCAATAGAGGATGGAGTGAAAATGGTTTACGGAGAGCAACACGCTGCAAAGGTGATGTTTGCAATCGATGAAGTGATGCAGGTAACAGAGCCTTTGACCTCAAAAAAGTCGAACACCAAAGGCAAGGAGGCAGCTAAATAGCAATCATCGCCTCCAGCATCGACGGAATCAGAGCAACAGGTAATCTAAGATAAAGAAGAGGATTTCCTTACTCCTCGAACTTTCGTCGTTACCGAAGAGTCCGATGCAACCAAGTCAACGATCGAGGAACTGGAGAAGGTCATAGTGATCGAATACATCCCCGAGAGAAAAGTATACTTGGGAACTGGATTAACCCTTGAACTCAGGAAAAAACTCATTTAATTTCTTATTGATAATATGGATTTCTTTGCTTGGTCCCATTTAGATATGACAGGGATTCCACTAGAAATAACAACACATCGGCTAATCCTCAATACCAGGTTCAAACAGGTAAAGCAAAAAAAGGAGGCCTCAATCTGTGGTGAAGCATTCATTCATAAAGGACGAGGTAACCAAACTTCTCAAAATAGGGTCTATTCGGGAGGTAAAATATCCTGAACGGCTAGCCAACGTAGTTTTAGTTCCTAAAAAAGGAAACAAACTTAGAATGTACATAGATTACAAAGATTTGGACAAAGCATGCCCAAAAAACTCTTTCCCAATGCCCAACATTGATCGTATGATCAATGCCACGGCCGGCCACGAGATCCTAACTTTTCTCAATACCTACTCCGGGTACAATAAAATTCGGATGAACCTGGAGGATTAGGAAAAGACCTTGTTTATCACGAAATTTGGAACTTATTGTGACAACGTAATAGCCGTCGGGCTAAAAATGCAGGAGCTACATACCAATGCCTAGTTAACAAAATGTTAGAAGAACAGATAGGTAAAATAATGGAAGTTTACATTGATGATATAATGGTTAAGTCCCTGCGCGCAAAGGACTATTTAGCTCATTTGCAGAAAACGTTCAAAATCTTAAGGAAGTTCAACATGAAGCTTAACCCAAAAAAATGTTCCTTCAGAGTCGGCTCGGGTAAGTTCCTTAGCTTCATGGTATCAAATTGGGGTATCGAAATTAACCCCGATAAGATCGAGGCCATTAAGAATATCAGGGTCGTGGATAGTGTGAAGGTCGTGCAAAGGATAACAAGGAAAATAGATGCTTTGGGTCGATTCATTTCGAGGTCATCATATTGAAGTCATAGGTTCTTTACTTATCGAGCCAGCAAGCCTTAAAAGAGTTAAAGCGATACTTATCGACCCCACCTTTGCTTCACAACCTGAAGGTAGATGAAAAGCTTTACTTATATTTGGCAGTGTCCGAGATAGCGGTAAGTGGGGTTCTAGTTTGAGAAGAACAAGGTACGCAATTCCATGTTTATTACATAAGCCGAACTCTAGGAGATGCTAAAACTAGATACCCTCACTTAAAAAAATTAACACTTGAACTGATAAGCGCATCTAGGAAGCTAAAGACATATTTTAAATGTCACTCCATATGTGTACTAACCACTTACCCCCTTAGGAATGTTTTACATACGCCCGAGATATCGGGCCGGCTGGACAAATGGGTCGTCAAACTTAGCGGGTACGATATTGAATATACACCCCAAACGGCCATCAAGTCTCAAATCCTAGCTGACTTCGTGGCTGATTTACGCCTACCCTTGTACTCGAAGTGGAGAAAGAACTACTGCTAAGGTAAGGTACATCATCGGGGGTATGGACCCTTCTCACGGACATCGCCTCGAATGTGAAAGGGTTCGGGCTTGGCATTGTCTTAAAACCACCTACAGGTAGTACCATTAGGCAATCTATCAAAACTTTTAGGTTGACTAATAATGAGGCCGAGTATGAGGCCATGATTGACGGTCTCAAGCTAGCTAAGAGCTTGGGAGCAGAAGTCATCAAAGCCAAGTGCGATTCACTGTTGATGGTAAACCAAATAAACAATTTTTTGAAGTTCGACAGGATAGAATGCAACGGTACTTGGATAAGCTACATATAACTTTGAACCGCTTCAAGGAGTGGACTTTGTATCATGTGCCTTGAGAACAAAACAACGAGGCTGATGCACTTGCTAATCTAGGATCCTCGGTCGAAAAAGATGATATCGCCTCTGGGAGTGTCGTCCAGTTATCGAGGTTTTTGGTTGAAGAGGGCCATGCCGAGATAAATTTAAAAAGTTTGACTTGGGACTGGAGGAATAAGTATATCGATTATTTGAAAAATGGAAAACTCCCATCGGACCACAAAGAATCGAGGGCCTTACGAACCAAGGCTGTTAGGTTCACGTTAGATGAAGATGGAACACTATTTATGAGAACATTAGATGGGCCATTGGCGGTATGTTTAGGGCCAGGGGACACCGATTATGGTCCATAATTGCATGTGTGGAAATCACTCTGGCGCCGAGTCATTGGTCCGCAAAATTTTAGAGCAGGGTATTACTGGGACAGCATGGAAAAAGATACTAAGGAATTTATCAAAAATGTGATAAGTGCCAATGGTTTGCACCGATGATCCATCATCCCGAAGAACAACTCCACTCGATCATATCCCCGTGGCCTTTCATGAAATAGGGAATGGACATAGTCGGCCCTCTACCGACAGCCCCAGGTAAAGCTAAATTTATTTTGTTTATGATTGATTATTTTTCTAAATAGGTGGAAGCACAGGCCTTCGAGAAGGTCGGAGAAAAAGAAGTTATTGACTTCATCTGGGACCACATCATATGCCAGTTCGGGATACCTGCTGAGATTGTATGTGACAATGGAAAACAATTCATCGGCAGCAAGGTGATGGGGTTCCTCGAGGCGCATAAAATAAAGAGGATCTTATCATCACCAAACGACCCAACTAGGATTGGACAGGCCGAGTCAATGAACAAGACCATCATTCAAAACCTAAAGAAAAGGTTGGATGATGCGAAGGGAAAATGGAGAGAAGTTTTACCTGAGGTCCTCTGGGCATATCGAATAACATCAAAATCTAGCACAGGGGCTACTCCATTCTCTTTAGTATATGGCTCAGTGGCCCTTATCCCTATTGAGGTCGGAGAACCTAGCATTTAGGTTTTGACACACATCGGAGGAGTCAAATCACGAGGCCATGAATACTAGCCTCAAGTTGTTAGATAAAAAATGAGAGGCAACACTTGTTCGGATGACTGTGCAAAGGTAGAGAATCGAGAGATACTACAATAGAAGGACCAACCTTCGACACTTCAGAAACTTAGTTCTACGGAAATTCACCCTCAATAATCGATACCAGAATGAAGGGAAACTGGGCTCGAATTGGGACGGATTGTATCGAGTCCTCGGAATTGTCGGTAAAGGATCTTACAAACTTAGCCCAATGGAAGGTGAACAACTACCAAACAACTGGAATGTATCATTACTCAAACGATACTATTGCTAAGGTTTGAATTTCTCTTTTTGACCAATTGAATTTGAGAGTAACCCATTACAGGTGTTCGATCGAAGCTATCGAAGGAACCTTTTTACACGAAGACCTTAGGTTTTAAAGCATGCATTGCACTCTTTTTCCCTTAGATCGAATTTTGTCCCAAATGGGTTTTACCGGCAGGGGTTTGAATGAGGCAACAACTATGTGCTACCTAAGGATAACTCAACAGTATCCAAGACTTCTTTTTAATCAACCTCAAATACTGGGTGGCATCACCCTCGGAGCTTATATTTTCGAGGAAAATACTTCATGCCAAAGAGGATCTCAATAGGAGAACTTTGTAATGGGCGAATGCTCAGATGAACAGTGTCCATATAGAATAGTTGAGCCCCGCCGGATAAACATGTACGCATGTATCAATTTCTCAAAGAAGCATTCTTTCTATATCAAAACACTTTGTGTGTCAAAAAAGTATACTAGTATGTAAGCTCTATACTTATAATTCTACGAGGAACAGCCAAGGGCCAGAACACAAATACACGCTGAATACCCAGGGACTATCATCGACAACCAACATATCCGAGTCATTGAAAACTCGAACTCGTAAGACCACAAAGAGGCATCTCCTCGATATAAAGTCCAAGGCCAACATACTTGGGGACTAAACTTTCGAAGAAGTTTGAAAGGTTATCGGGAAACAAGTCCAAGAAATAAACTCGAAGGCTATGGCCATAATAAAGACTACGATTGTATAAAAATTCTATGGCTAAAATAATGCGGCTCGGAGACGTCTAACTTCCACCATAAATCAAAGGCCTTCAAATAATTTTAAAGAACTAGAAAATCAGGCTACCCTCGGCAAAAGCAAATAATAAAAGGGCTTTGATAAAATCAACCCCCGAACAATTTAAAGTCTTCGATAACTTCAGCCTTCAAAAAAACCTCAAGAGGCAGTCAATTATGTTTACACAAACGAATTACAAATAAGGTTCCGATTCGTCAAACTTCCAAAAAAAACCAACGGGTACAATAAATGCATGTTAAGGCATAGATACATTCTCACTAAGTCTTTTAGCCGAAAGAGGGAAATATTATAGCCACTTTAAAGGCCGAATTGGTCCAACCTAAAAGAGCCTAAGGGCTGATATAAAAAGATCCTAGGGGACAAAATGTATAGGGTTTGAGACCTTGCTCTCACTCAACTCAGACTCAAGAGTACTGATATCCCAAGCTCGAATCAAATCAATTTAAGCCTAGCTCGACGATTAACTAAAACCTTAAGGGGCATTATACTGATCAATAAAAAACCTAAGGGTTTATTATGTTCTGAGTCCAAGCCAATACGAACTGATCATTAGAGTTATACAATCAAATTTTTCACAGATAAAGACGAAACGGAATTCAACACAAATTGAAGATAAAGCAAATAATTTTCTTATATTTATAAGAGATGTTTTACAAAGTATATTTACAATGCCCACGAGGGGCCCTTACACAAAAAAGAAAAAGAAAACCTAATATATTTCAGGGCTACATTCCCGGAAGCAACATCCTCAATAACTATACCCTCGGCAGCTCTATCTTCGGGAACCTCCTCTTCCTCGGGGACATCTTCTTCACCTTTCCTGCCCTCGGAGCCGCTCACAACATCTTTGTCGTCAGATGAAACAAGAACCTGACATCGGTTTCCAGCGCCTTTACTTGGGCTATTTCTTCAGTAAGGTCAAATCCTCGGGTGTGGATTTCTTCCAGAGTCTCCCTCCGGGCTTGGCACTTGGCCAAATCATTACTCTACTTTTCCCGATCGTAGGCCTCCCTCAGCTCCACTTGAACAGCCTCAACATCCCTTAAGTATACGGTGATGGTCTTATCAGCCGTAGCCTTCTTCGTCTCAACTTTAGTCTTGGCCTGTAGGGGAGGGCATCAGTCAGTTCGATTGTGAAAAGTATTGGTTCTTCATATCGGTTATCGGTTATCGGTTTATAAATATATTAAACCAATAACCGAGCCGATAAGATATTGGTTATCGGTTATCGGTTATCGGTTATCGATTAATCGGTTATCAATTCTTATCGGTTCGGTTATCAGTTTACCCGATAAGAATAAAACTATCCAAAAGATTCATCTTTTTATTATAGAAATCGTGACCATACTATTAAGAGAAAGAAATTGAATTTTTGCTCTTAAGAGAAGAAATATTAGATTTCAACTTAGAAAATAAAACTTTCTTTGCATTTGAAAATCCAAATGAATGATCAAAATTTTCAAAGTTATAAGTTAATAGGAGTAAGGTATAAGACATTCAACAATCTAATCTTACTAACTATCTCACTGCGGGCGGGCATAATTCACAGGAAATATTAAAATACTAAAGAATCAGTGCAACAAGAGAAAACAATAAAAAATTAAAAATCTGAACAATTAATTTGTTTAAAACTAAAAATCTTAATTGAAAAATTAAACTGAGAAATTCAGAAAAGTTTAAAACTTACTCTAAGAATTAAGGTCAGAAGATGAAGAGTAACTGCCGAGAGAATTGAGAGAATGAAGCTATAAGGTGGTTTTATATACTTAGTGGGTAAAATTATAATTTTGATAAAGCTTATTGAGCTATTGGTTAAACTCGTTAATAAAATTGGGCAAACCGAAACCCGAACTAATAACCCATTAGTCAAATAATATTAAACTGTTATCAAACTATTTATCCAATAACCCGATACCATTAACCCAATATCATTTTATCAATTCGATTCATCGGTTATACCCAATATATGCCCAGCCGTATTGGCTTGTGCAGCTTTGGCCCGGGTTCTATCAACCTCTGCCTCTAACTCATCCATTTTCTGGGCCCGGGCCAGACTCTTCACTTTAATTCCTCGGAGTTGAGTTTCAGCCAAGGCCAGTTAGGCTGTAACAGCTTCCTTATCGACAGCGAGCCGATTCATGTTCTCTTTCAATCGACAGCAGTCAGTCTTAACTTGATCGACCTCACCCCGGAGTTGCCCAATCATCTCCAACTTCTGCTGTAGCTGACACATCGAAGTGTTAGCCTCCGAAGTAAGGCCAAGAAGACCATATTCTGTTACAATCACAGTTACCTACTCATCTAGCTCGGTCTCATTTTTCCAAGCTTTGGCTAATTCGGTATGAATATCCTTGAGCTCATCCTCCTTTTGGCTACAGAGGAGCCTCAGGGCCTTCTATTCACCCAAAACTTCCTGAGCTCGACCTCACATTTGCTCAGCTCGGCTCAGAACTTGACGTTGGCCTACACATGAAATCACGATATGTCAGTCAAAGGAAGAGAAGAAAATAAAAAATTACAACAATGAAAGTTAGTATTTACCCAAGAGGGGAGACGGTGAGCCTCTTTGAAGAGGGTGAATGCATCGGTAAGGTCAACAACATCGTCAACCCTGGTGAAATAGTCCCGGAAAGGGTCTTCTTTGAGGATCTTGCTCGGGGCAGGTGTTCGTAGAGCCCAAGCATTCTTTATTTCCTCCTCGGAGTAAGATGGTAGAGAAGGTAAGTGAACCATTGTCACGGCCCCGAGCTCCTCACTCGGGGCGATCTGATTAGCTTCAGCCCTCTCAGCACTTGTCCCATTCGGCGTATTTATTGAAAGAGGAGGAACGATCTCAATCTCAGGGGACTCGAGGGCTCTACCCGAGTTCGAAGCTCCTTCACCGAGAGGCAAGGTATCACGTTTGGAGTATTTGGCAGCCTCGACTGGTTTCCTAGTTTAGTACACCAGTGCCAATTCTTCACCTTTGTTCTCTTCATTTTCAAGATGTTGAATAGTTGAATCCATGTCCACATGGATAAGCTTCCTCCTCAGCTTTTGAGTAGGAAGCTGCATGGCCACAATAAAGACTACGATTGTATAAAAAGTCTACGGCCAAAATAATGCGGCTCGGAGACGTCCGACTTCCGCCATAAATCAAAGGCCTTCAAACAATTTAAAAAAACAGGTAAATCAGGCTACCCTTGGCAAAAGCAAATGATAAAAGGGCTTCGATAAAATCAACCCCCGGACAATTTAAAGTCTTCAATAACTTCAGCCTTCAAAAAAACCTCAACAGGCAGTCAATTATGTTTACACAAACGAATTACAAATAAGGTTCTGATCCGTCGAACTTCCAAAAAAAATGAAAAATAAATACATTTTTCATATTTTATTGCCTTCGACTTGTCGTTTGCTTTTTCAAATTCTATCAAGATTTCCCTTATCCAATTCTTTATTCTTTGAGAAAAGAACCTACGGGAAGGGCTGATAGAGGCTCAGTACTTCAACTAGTCTCCATGTTCCTCAAATGGATCTCTTAGTTGTTGAGAAGGTTGCCCAAAAGCGGACCTCTGATCAAAAAGATATACCTTGGTTATATTTCATCTCTTTAACAAGTTTAGTAATGAGCCCTCTAAGGCCCAAGTAGTTTTTTTGTTTGATCAAATGATTGATTTAGATTTGAAATTCCTCTTTACCAAGGGAAGAGAGCTTGGAAAAAGTACCATGTGAAATCTTCGATTTTTCCCCTTCCTCGATCCCTATCCCAGTGCCGGAAGGTCAAGGAAGTTGGTGACCTGATGACAGGGGAGCCGGCGACCGAAGCCCTGGTGAACGGCGGCCGTAACTATAATGGTCCTAAGGTAGCAAAATTCCTTGTCGGGTAAGTTCCGACCCGGAGTATTCCTTGATCATTTCGTCCAAGAAGAGGAGTTCCTCTAACTCTGTGAATTTCAACGGTTACAATAAACACATGCTAAGGCATAGATACATTCTCACTAAGTCTTTTAGCCGAAAAAGGGAAATATTATAGCCACTTTAGAGGCCGAATTGGTCCAACCTAAAAGAGCCTAAAGGATGATATAAAAAGATCCTAGGGGACAAAATGTATAGGGTTTGAGACCTTGCTCTCACTCAACTCAGACTCAAGATTACTGATATCCCGAGCTCACATCAAATCAATTTAAGCCTAGCTCGACGATTAACTAAATCCTTAAGAGGCATTATACTGATCAATAAAAAACCTAAGGGTTTATTATGTTCTGAGTCCAAGCCAATACAAACTAATCATTAGAGTTATACAATCAAATTTTTCACAGATAAAGACGAAACGGAATTCAACACAAATCGAAGATAAAGCAAAGAATTTCTTTATATTCATTAGAGATGTTTTACAAAGTATATTTACAATTCCCACAAGGGGCCCTTACACAAAAAAGAAAAAGAAAACCTAATTTATTTCAGGGCTACATTCCCGGAAGCAACATCCTCAATAACTGTACCCTCGGCAGCTCTATCTTCGGGAACCTCCTCTTCCTCGGGGACATCTTCTTCACCTTCCTTGCCGTCGGAGCCACTCACAACATCTTCGTCGTCAGATGAAACAAGAAGATGGCATCGGTTTCCAGCGCCTTTACTTGGGTTATTTCTTCAGTAAGGTCAAATCCTCGGGCATGAATTTCTTCCAGTCTCCCTCCGGGCTTGGCACTTGGCCAAATCATTACTCCACTTTTCCCGGTTGTAGGCCTCCCTCAGCTCCACTTAAATAGCCTCGACATCCCTTAAGTATACGGCGATGGTCTTATCAGTCCTAGCCTTCTTCGTCTCAACTTTAGCCTTGGCATGTAGGGGTGGGCATCGGTCAGTTCGATTGTGAGTAGTATTAGTTCTTCATATCGGTTATCGGTTTATAAATATATTAAACTGATAATCGAGCCGATAAGATATTGGTTATCAGGTATCGATTAATCGGTTATCAATTCTTATCGGTTCGATTATCAGTTTACCCAATAAGAATAAAAACTATCCAAGAAATTCATGTTTTTATTATAGAAATCGTGACCATACTATTAAGAGAAAGGAATTGAATTTTTGCTCTTAAGAGAAGAAAGATTAGATTTCAACTTAGAAAATAAAACTTTCTTTGCATTTGAAAATCCAAATGAATGATCAAAATGTTCAAAGTTATAAGTTAATAGGAGTAAGGGATAAGATATTCAACAATCTAATCTTACTAACTATCTCACTGTGGGTGGGCATAATTCACAGGAAATATTAAAATACTAAAGAATCAGTGCAACAAGAGAAACAAATAGAAAAATTAAAAATCTGAACAATTAATTCTCTAAAGTTTAAAACTAAATATCTTAATTGAAAAACTAAACTGAAAAATTCAGAAAAGTTTAAAACTTACTCTAAGGATTAAAGTCAGAAGATGAAGAGTAACTGCCGAGAGAATTGAGAGAATAAAGTTATAAGATGGTTTTATATACTTAGTGGGTAAAATTATAATTTTGATAAAGCTTATTGGGTTATTGGTTAAACTCGTTAACAAAATTGGACAAACCGAGGCTGAACCGATAATCCATTAATCAAATAATATTAAATCGTTATCAAACTATTTATCCAATAACTCGATACCGTTAACCCAATATCATATTATCAGTTCGATTCATCGGTTATGCCCAATATATTCCCAGCCCTATTGGCTTGTGTAGCTTTGGACCGGGCTCTATCAAGATCTGCCTCTAACTCCTCCATTTTCTGGGCCTGGGCCAGACTCTTCACTTTAATTCCTCGGAGTTGAGTTTCAGCCAAGGCCAGTTAGGCTGTAACAGCTTTCTTATCGGCAGCGAGCCAATTCATGTTCTCTTTCCATCGACAGCAGTTAGTCTTAACTTGATCAACCTCACCCCGGAGTTGCCCAACCATCTCCAACTTCTGGTTCAGCTGAGACATCGAAGTGTTAGCCTCCGAAGTAAGGCCAAGAAGACCATACTCTGTTACAATCACAGTTACCTACTCATCTACCTCGGTCTCATTTTTCCGAGCTTTGGCCAATTCGGTCTGAATGTCCTTGAGCTCATCCTCCTTTTGGCTATAGAGGAGCCTCATGGCCTTCTCTTTACCCAAAAGTTCCTGAGATGGACCTCACATTGGCTCAGCTCGGCTCTGAACTTGACATTGGCCTACATATGAAATCATGATATGTCAGTCAAAGGAAGAGAAGAAAAGAAAAAATTAAAACAATGAAAGTTAGTATTTACCCGAGAGAGGAGACGGTGAGCCTCTTTGAAGAGGGTGAATGCATCGGTAAGGTCAACAACATCGTCAACCCTGGTGAAATAGTCTCGGAATGGGTCTTCTTTGAGGATCTTGCTCGGGGTAGGTATTCGTAGAGCCCGAGCATCCTTTATTTCCTCCTCGGAGCAAGATGGTAGAAAAGGTGAGTGAACCATTGTCACGGTCCCGAGCTCCTCACTTAGGGCGATCTGATTAGCTTCGGCCCTCTCAGCACTTGTCCCCTCCGGCGTATTTATTGAATGAGGAGGAACGATCTCAATCACGGGGGACTCGAGGGCTCTACCCGAGTCTTTCTTCGGAGTTCCTTCACCAAGAGGCAAGGTATCACGTTCGGAGGATTTGGCGGTCTCGACGGTTTCCTAGTTCAGGGCACCAGTGCCGATTCTTCACCTTTGTTCTCTTCGTTTTCAAGATGTTGAATGGATGAATCCATGTCCACATGGATAAGCTTCCTCCTGAGCTTTCGAGTAGGGACCGCCTCATCATGGGTATCTTCAGGCTTTGAAGCTATCTTTCTTTTGTTATCTTTCCTCGATTTCAGAATTGGGGACTCGGTCCCTTCCCCAGGCGGGCTGGCCTCATTTCGGAGATATCTCCGATGCCTACACAAATAAACGTGAATGAGATAGCATCACCAGTAAAAGAAAGGTATCAAAGCTTCGGAAGATAATTTACCATTATGTTTGGCCTCCCATTTGCCACTCGATAAATCGCGCCATTTGCGCTCATCATACGAGGAGGTCGTAGCCAACTTTCGGACCCACTCCTCAAGGTCTAGGATAGCGTGAGGCATCCAAGCAACACCTGCAGAAAAGGTAAAAACATTTTGGAACACAGAAGCAGAATATGAATAGGTATTTGGAAAAGAACTCCACTTACGATTAAAGTTCCATCTTTCTGGGAACGACATTTTGTCCGGGGGATGACATCTGAGGTCCTTACTCTGATGAACCAGCTCATCTAGCCTCGATCTTTGTCTTCATCATTACTAGCAAAGAAGGCCTTCTTTATTAGACGTTGCAACTTGACGAGCCCTCGAAATAGCTGGGTTCGATACAGTCAAATAAGATAGTTGAGGGTAAATTACAATCCCTCGGCTTTCCTAGAAAAATAGCGCAACATGATCACGATGCGCCAAAAGGAGGGATGGATCTGACCGATGGTGACCTTGTACGTTTTGCAAAAGTCGATCACTACCGGATCGAGGGGACCCAGTGTGAAGACGTAAGTGTAAACACTTAAAAACCCTCCATGTGGGTAGTGATGCTCTCATCGGGGCCGAGGATCTGAACCACGACCTCGTCTCCCCAGCAGCAGTCTTTCTTCACGGCTTTGAGGTATTTCTTCGGTATCGAACTGATGTATCGAGATACATGTTCGCATCGGCCTGGGATATCGGGAGGACTTTCGACATTAAAATCCTTCTTTATCATGCAAGGGTCGGGGGTGATTTCATGAAGAGCCGGCGACGCCACCGGTTTGGCCGATCGGAAAGTAGAAGAAGACGATGCTTTCTCTTTTTGGGGGGGACTGTTTTGGAAGTTTTAGCCATAGGTTTAAAACTAAGGAATACATGCGATAGCAGAGCGTGGTGTTTTACGGGGGCTTGAAATTTTCTGGTGACCGGAGTAAAAATAATTAGAGGAGAAGGAGATGAAGAGGAAAGAGTGAGCAGAGTAAATACAATGAAGAGGTAACGTTTTTAGTTCAATGAAGGAACACAATATTTATAGATGAGGGGCAATGGTTCAGCGACGCTAGTGGCCGACAATTACTGGCGTGCATTTAATGTTTTGGGAAAGCGAACCGACGGGACGTTTCGATCACTTCAAACGCTTACATCATGGGAATGACATTATTGTCAGAGACTCCGGGAGATCGAGGTTTAAATCGTTTCTTATCATCTTATTCTAAGAACGCAGGGACTATATGTATACGGTCGAAATCGGGAATGCCCGATTTCCCCAGGCTCGAGGGATCGCCTTAAGCCCAAGTTCAGGTAAGATCGAGTTCGAGCCCGAAGGACCAGACTCGAGCTCGAAGACAGAGTGCAAGGCCCGAAGATTTAAGTACGATGAACACCGAAGCCGAGTGCACTCGACCCCGAAATAATGCTGTTATGAATTTCTAACAGAATGAGCGAGATTCCTGTCACGTCCCAAAATCATGGCGCAAATCCCGGAATAGAATTGTACGAATCTGTACTAGGCGGTTAGACAGTTGTACCAATAAGATTCTTTACTATAAATGAAAATGTACCTTATTTAGGGTTCATCTATTATATAAAGGGGACCCCAATCATTGTAACATCATCCATTCACTGGCAAGGAATGTACTCTACTTTTCGCTCATTGTTCATTAGAATTGTCCTTAACATTTATTATTTTTATTGTTCTTGGTTCATCTTGATGTCACTGAGCTTGAGGTCGATACTGCTTGAGTAACACTGGTTTGATTCACTTATTTCATTCATTTATATCCCATACTTCTTGATTATTAATTGATATTGAATTAGATCACGTATCTTTAAAATCACAAATCAAATTTAATTGTTACTCATATTTTCGAGGTAAACACCTCTATTAAGGAGCGTTTCACTCCTCAATACAGGACTTCTGGATATGAACTCTAATTTAGTCGCGCTCCGCGAGTACCGAACAGCCCGTGGGACAAGAAAATCCTCTGCATTCACGTCAAATTTTAAATTGAGGACCTACTTTTTGTCATACTTTTATTTTGCCCATTGGAATATTAACTCGTTGCCATCAATGGTGGGGCTATGAAAGCAGACTAAAAAAAGATTCTCCTCCCACTGTCACCATTCCCCCCTTTCTATACATGCCGATGCAAACGTCTAACTACCAACTTATTTTTCAATTCTTTTATTAAAGCAAAAATTAATTTTACAGTTTTTGGATTTACTACTTGTTTTTTAACAATTGTCCTTTCTTCTTGCCAATGCTCTTCTGATTTAGTTTTATCTTTGTTCTTGGTATTGAAGAGCCCTAAGAGCCCTAGATGAACTGTTAAATTGTTTATGTGTGATATATAGGTCATAATTTTGAATCGTGACTATTAATGCTTGTACTAGAGTAAACTACTTACATCACGACATCCTTGGGGTCAGGGCAGATGCAGTATGGCAATTACATGTTCAATTTGACCATAACTTTCGAGGTGGAGTAAAAAATTATTAGAATTGCAAAAATAATATATATGAACTCATAACTTTAAAAATATAATTGGTTCAATGTTAAAATAAATTAAATTTGAACTCTTAGAATTTAAATTCTGGATCCGCCTTAGCTTGGGGTGCAGCCTTTTCCCGGACCCTACATGAAGGCATGATGCTCTGTGCACCAGGTTTTTTTTTTTTTTTTTTTTTTTGTGTGGTATTGAGGAATTGAAAATATAAATAAATTCATATTCTATCTGTATCTTTTTTGCATCTAATTTAGATTTCGTACGTCTCATGTGCGCACTTCTGTATTAGAAGTCGGATTTTAATAGATATAAATTTTTTAAAAAATGCAAAACAAGGAATGTAAAGTTACAATGCAGTTCAATTATTTAGATGTGTGTAAGTAAAACAATGTGATTTTGCTTATTTAAGGGTTCAAAGAGCAGCTTTGTCAAATGTCATTTAAAGCCAGAAGAGGATGGGCAGGGAAGTCGTGGTCACAACTCACAACCTAAAAACACCGTCCTATTTTGCACTATGTTTTAGGCTCAAGCCCCAGGAGGTTTAGCTTGTTCTATTTTAAATTTAATTTAGTGGATTTAACTTTGTATTGTATTTATTGTATTGCTAAAATTATAGATTCAAATATAATATTAAGTAGAAGTTATAAATAGATCTTTATATATATTTATATTTTGTGTCAAAAGTAACTTATAGCCATAAGTCAAAAGTAACTTATAGCCATAAGGCTACATTCGTTTTTGTTCTTACCCTTTGGTGCATAACTGCATATAGTCGGTATCGATAGTAAGTGATAGATTATGTGATTATGCATATGTGATAAATTATGAATTATCCATTATAATGGTCTTTTTTCACGCATATTAAAAAATTTATATTTTAATATTAATTAATAATAAAATTGACCATATTAATCTTAATTTGCTCATTAAAAATATTATAAATTTTTCCTAGATTCTTTATGTCAAAGGCAACTTTGGAAAAGAAAAAAAATTAAATCCTTCTTAATATTTGAAAAAATCAAATACTATGGATCACAAAAAAAAACTAAAAAATCATTTAAAATGAAGCGGAGGGAGCATTTGGAACTTCTTGGGAATGGTTTACATTGGTTTTGAATTAGCAAACGAGGCTCGAACTTAGAAGATTTTGGTGTAGGATCTACGATAACGATCTTAAGTTGAGAGTTTATTAGAAAAAATATATATACCTCACGTGAGGTAAGAGTAAGGTCTATCTATATATATATACTTTATTTTTCCCAAATCGCACTTATAAAACCCATTAGGCATATTGTTCCGGTTGAACTACGACAATAGTCGAAGGCAGCGTTGTCAAGTCAGTAACTTTAGAGGGATTAAAACACAAAAAAATTTCACCGTAACAAGCTTCAGATTCTTAGGTCATATAATTAGGTCCCATTAATAATGGCATGTGGACATGTGTAACCTTACTCTATGACTTTCTAGCATCTGATATTTGCTTTTCTTGAGCTTCTTGTTATGCTATTATTGGACTAGAAAAAGGAAGAGATTCCTCAACAAAAAAATTCCCTTAAGTTGCTTTATCTGTTTATAGGCTTCTTCGTGCAATTGGCACTTAAAAAACCTTTCATATATTGATTAGTGTGAAAGTCCAAAAAGTAGCAAAACTGTTCAATTAACTCAGTAATGAAAGAGGGTGAAATATTTTACTAATATTTTACTAAGAGCAAGAGTATGAGTTACGGGTTCGGGGAATTCAATAACTTTAGTTCAAACTTTGTATTTATTTTAATAAATTTATTGAATAAGCTATTGTCACGATCCAAAATCCACTGATCGTGATGGCACCTAACCAAACCTGCTAGGTAAGCCAATTTAACAACTATCCATTTCCAATTAAATTAGTAAAACAAATAAATGGAAGAATTATCTGAACTTACACATTTCCCAAGGACTGGTAGTACAAATCATGAGCTTCTAAGAATAGAGTTTACAAAACTGATATGAAGTAAATATATCTTCTGTTTGAAAAGTACATAGACATAGTTCATAAATTCTACGGGTACCATGAACAAACGACAGCTACAACAGGAACGCAGGTACATCTTCAAATCCAGCTCCCATCGAACACATCAATCTCAGTAGCCAACATCTACACGCAATGTACATAAGTGCAGTATCAGTACAACCAACCCAATGTACTGAGTAAGCATCTCTATGCATGTATGTCATGTGTGCATGCAAATGCCATGTACCTCATAGATGAATCACGTACGAACGCTCTCAGGGTACTCAAGCGTCATATCGTTGCAGCGTGCAACCCAATATATAGCCCTAAGGCTTGTTGCGGCATGCAACCCGATCCATTTGCATAAATTAATCAATATAACGCTGCGGCGTGCAATTCGATCCTAAAATGTCACTCTTGCTCAGGCCCTCAGCCTTACTCAGTCATCAATCTCTCCAGTCTCACTCACGGGCTCACAATATCATGAATCTAGCCCAACAACAATGATATGATGTATCAATAACAACAACACAGAATGAGATATGATATGAATGTATGAATATGACTGAGAACGAAACATCAATAAAATCAGTGAGATGACAGCAAGAAACAACCATAATGGGTCCCAACAACATCAGCAAGAAGCCTAAACATGTTGTTTAGCATGATTGACAGCTCAGTTACTTTATCACATGGTGAAAACATAGATATCAACAAAACTAGGCCACTATACAGTGCCATGAAAGCAATAAAGTCCCAATTCACATGGTGCATGCCCGCACGCCCCTAACCTAGCATGTGCGTCACCTCAATACAATTCAGATAACATGTATTGCAGCGTTTTATACCTCAGCACTAAGTTTAGAAGAGTTACTTACCTTGAACGAGCCAATACCACTGTCGAGCAAGCCAGGCGATGCTTCACAAACGCCATCCCACGTGTTCCGACCTCCGAACAGCTTGGAACTAAACAACAACAATTCAAATACATCAAACAACACTAAAAGAACCAATCCCGATCGTAAAAGATCAAATCTTGAACCAAAGACCAAAATTGGCCCAAAAATCACATGCGAGCCCGCATCTCAAAATCTGACAAAACTCACAAAATTTGACAACCCATTTAATTACGAGTCTAACCATACTAGTTCCACTCTATTCCAACTCCAAATCGATGTTCAAAACTCAAAATTTCAAATTATGAAGCTTTAGGCCAAAACCTCCCAATTTCCTCTTTAGAATTCATCAGCCAAAAGCTAAAATCGAAGATAGATCCTGTCGTGCCCCCTTTTTCTCGCGAAATTGGGTTTATGATATTTGGAGGGACAACTCTTTCCTTTTGGGAATTGGGTTTGCATTTGAAGAATCGCCACATAATGATTAGGGTGCATTAGGACACCAAAAGGGTTCGATTTGGATAACCAGCGATAGGGTAAGGGCTTGAAATTATTCTAATGGGAAGGTGTTAGGCACCGGCACCCCTCAGAATCCACTAGTTGGTTCCCGGCCATACAATTATTGTGAATTGGGGTACAATTAACATATAGGCAGATAAGGCTAAAATAAAAGGGGATTTCAACACATAATAGTTTTAAAGTAAACAAAGTTTGAAAGAACAATTAGAAAAGCTGATTTTCTTAAAATAAGGAGTTAAAATGCTGAAAGAAAAGAAATGAGGAATAAAAGGAGGGGGTTTCTAGGTTTATTAAAAATATGGATCACCCCACACAATGTCTGGTAATCACTCCTCAACGAGGGGTTACACGTGACATTATCGCGTGGTCATAATATCCATATCAACCCTTTTCTACCGCGTTAAGGTACTAAAGCACGGATCGGTATCGATTACTTATTGCATGCTATTACCCGTCCCGCTCCTATCAGTACTGGAGGCACTTAGGACTACTAATCCTAAAATTGTGGGGATATTAGGCTCATTTGAAGTTGCAAAGGTAAAAACTCTAAGGCGACATACAAAACACATATTGCATATTTTGGGAAAACACATAGAAACAAATAAAGGCTCATATATACCTCCTTAAACGAAGAAAGCATATAATTAGCATGACTTGCACATACTATTTAGGTATGATTAAAATACCAAAGACGAGGGAGTTTAGGATTGAAACAGATTAGTTTATTACATAACTCAGATAAGAAGTTTTAATCAGGCCTGCATGCTGGTTGTAATAATTAACAGAAGTGGATTCAGTTTACAGTTATTACTTTAAGGCTTTCCTAAGTGTTCAAACGAGGATCCTATATGCATGGTATCTACTGAATTCAGAAGGTGATAAGACAGTAAAATTCGAAAAGAATTATTTGGGATCATATAGGCATGCTTGCTAAACTTTGTTAAATGAAGGACTTAGATTATCAAGAGAGATGCAGAATTAAACAAATTGATTACAGGTTCTGCAGGTGATAGTATAGATTATTACTGATTTTATATCTAACATTGAGTGAAGTGAATCATATTCATTTAGAAACTCCTATAGGCATATTTTCTACACGTTGCTGATTTTAGATGTTTGTAGACGTGGTGTCGAAATGCAGAAAACTTTATAGACATGGTATCTTAATGCAGAAACTTATTTTAAACCTTATAGGCATAGTATCTAAATGCAGAAACTTGTTTAAAAACCTTATAGGCAGGGTATCATTTTGAATTATGCAGAATGAAATTAGAACAATCCTATAGGCATGATTTCTAGTTGAGGTTTGAATATGCAGAATTATAACAATCCTATAGGCATAATTTCTAGGTGAAGTTGAAAATGCAGAATTATAACAGTGCTATAGGCATGGTTTCTAGGTGAATTTTGAATATGCAGAATTATAACAGTCCAATAGGCATGGTTTCTAGGTGAATTATGAATCTACAGAAGTTGAAACACCCTATAGGCATGGTTTCTACCCTTGCATGCCTAATTACCCACCCTTTTTTCACTAGCCAGCCCCAAATGTTTATTAAAACTTATTACAAACCATAATAAATTACATCAGAAAAGTACTTAGAAAAGTACAACTAGAGAAAGCCTGATTCTTGATTTCCTCTCTGAGTTATGAGATAGAACAACTCAAAGACCATTGATCCAAAGCCTTTCTTTAATTTGAATGTATGAGAGTTCCATAAGAGCCTCAATGGGATTTCGGGCAGTGCTCACACCCAAATTGTGTCACCAGAACAGGGACAAGTGTAGTGTGGAAGGGTCAGCCCTCAAGTGTCCAAGTCCAGAGGGAGTTCATGGGTCCCAAGGCAAGGCTCACAAGAGGGGGCCAGAACTTAAGTCTAAGAGAGAGTAAAAGTAAAGGAATAGAGTTTTAAGAACTAAGGAATTAAAGAAGAGGGAAAGAGGTGTTATGAAACAGCCATAAACAAGTTGATAATTTCATACAAAGAGGTTCAGGGGTTGGGAAATTGCCAAATAGCCTATGCACTTTAGGCAAGGGTCAGCTTTGGGCATGCACAGCAATAGAAGATGATAGCATGCCTAGAAGCCTACCAGAACACACAATACTAGAGAAACATAGAGGTTAGGATCCAAGGGGATCAAGCTTAAGTCATGGGCATTAATATTCAATATTGTTATGCCTCAAACAAACCATAAGCATTGAACACATTGGGGTGGGGGGTTTAGGATTCACAACAGATTCAGAACAGGCAAAAGGAAATTACAGCATGCTAAAATAAGTACTGGATTAAATACAAGCAGTAGGCAGACAAGAAGGCAAAAGTATTAAGTAAACATATTGTTGTAATGCTGAAATCTTAATTAGAACATACCAGTTCAAAGAAGCAAAATACAATAAAAGAAAGTAACAGGACTTTGAAGATAGGCCACAGTACAAGTAGCAAGAGAGAATATTTTGAGTATGAGTGTGAGTTTAGAAATTAGGAGTGTTAGTGTGTTTTGTTAATGAAAAAGCAGGGTATTTATAGTTTGAAAATAGGTAGAAAATAAGGCAAGAATCATAGTTTAGAAGTAATTATGGAACTATGTACCAATTAAAATCAAATCATCATAAGACTTCTTTTAATTAAGGAGTTAAAATCAAACGGTAATAGGCAAAAACATTTGAGGAAAGAAACCAAGTAGAACACCATGCATACAATAGACAATTAGGGGTAAGTACATAGGGGTCCAATTAAGGAAACAACTATTGTAGAATCAGTGAAGATACTCGGTTAACCAAATAAGGTAGGAGACACAATAGATTTGCAAAATATGGAGACAATCAGCTCCCAATAAATCAAGGAGTCAGGAATTCGAAATTATTGATTTGGGAGAGAATAACATGGGTTCCCATGAATAAATAAATAAATCAAACTAAGGACAGGAGAATCAAAAGTCTAAAGGAAAGTTTTTCAAATCAATCCAAGAAACAGGGAAATCAGTAAAACAAAGAAAGAATCAATTACACAAGTGTAATCAGAATTACACAAGGAGGTTTGAAATCAGTCCACAATTGAAGGTCGTTTTAGAGGGAAATTTAGCATATAAAAGAGTGCATAAACATTAGGCATGCAAGGCTGAACTCGTGACAAAGAGAAGCATCATGTAATAGCAAACACAAAGTCAGTAGCTAATGAACTATCGAAACATGGTAGTCACATAGGTCGATTTCACCAACTCAATAATAGAGAAAAGAGAGAGTATCAGAAGCATGTAAAACATCAAGTAAAAAGACCTTCCCGAAAAACATAGTCCAGTTTCAATGATAGCAGGAAGTCAAAATCACATAAAGAAACAGAGGTTGAAACGAAAGGGTTTCAAATCTAGTCGAGAAACAAATGAAGCAGCTTTAGAAGCTCGAATAGGTCCAAAGAAGTTAGGGTTTTGAAATCAATCGAATTCAGAGCATGACGAACAAGTAAATCACATAAAAAATAGTCTCAAAACTCGAACGAACCCCAAATTTTAGGGTTTTCATCATCAATCGAATATAAAGATGAAAAACAAGTAAGTCAGGCAAAAATACTAACAAAAAAAATTCAAAAATCTCAAAAAGGTTAAGGCCGATAACATGCATGCTCAAGTAAAAGAACGACATAAGGAAACACAGTAGAACATGTAGAAAAATCAGAGAAAGCTTCGAAATAACTTAACAAAACCCTAAATCAAAAAAGATAAGGGGTTTTGAAGGTAAAGTTTTAGAAGAAACCTTGAGAAAGACGTTTAGAAGTTTAGAGCAAACACGGAGCTAAATAGATATAAAAGAAATCAGAAGAACCTCAAAGATTAGGGTTTCATAAGAAACCCAAATGGTGAGAAAGGCTTGTACAATCATCAATCTAAGCAAGAAAAGTCAAGAATCAGGCTTGAACGGCCATGGCTGGCCGGAGCAAAGTCAAAGGTGACCGGAGACAGCCATAGAACTGAAATCGACCAACATCTGGGCCAAGCTTCTTCAAGGTCGGGCTTTGAAACCATAGTACTCGAATTCATAGAAGCCAAGGGAGGTGGATACAGGCCTCCAATGGCTTTAGAAGCCATGGATTTGGGGGGTTTTCAGGTGCTAGTTTAGGGCGGTGGCTAGGGTTTGAGAGAGGGTCGAGAGAAAATTGAGAGAACAAAGGAATTTAGAGGTGGTTGAATAAGACAAATGATAGGGTTTAGGGGTTGTTTGGGATTAATTATAGAAAGGGTTAATGGTGGTCGTTGATCATTTTGATCGACGACCTGGATTGAATGGGTAGGTATAGGATCCGGGTGGGTTGTTTTAATTGGATTGTGGGTTGGGTGTGATTAGAATTTGTGCTTGGTAATTGGATTTAAAATTAGGGTTCAAATCAGACCACAATTGAAACACAATTGGGCTATATTTTAAATAGCCACATTTTCCTTATTTATTTTATAAACAATAGTAAATTAATTTTTGAAAATAAGTTAAAGGTACTAAAATGATTAATAATACATAATTATCAAATTAAAAATATTGGACCTAATTTTATAGACATAAACGTAATTAAATCTAAAAGAGACTAATATTGCAATCATATGCTATTTAGCTTTAAAAATACCAAATAAATTTATAAAAATATGAAAAAATTATCTTAGCTATATTTTAATATAAATATGAGATTCTAATAAGGGAATCACTAAAATGATAATTTTAGAAATAATTATTGGGCTTTTTGGATAAAATAGGGTAATAAATTAATTTTAAAATCTTTAAAAATTAGGAAAAAATAATAAAACGTTTGGACATACCTATATATGCATACATATGCTATTATGAAAGTATTTTGTATATAAAATATTTAGAAAAAAAATTGGGTATTGTCACGACCCGGATTTCCCACCATCAGGATCGTGATGGGCCTATTCGTGGTAGCTAGGCAAGCCAACTTATTTACCTTTTCATTAATAAACAAATCTGTCAATAATTTATAGCATCAATANAAATCAAACGCGGAATAGTCAATAATAGCCTCTACCCAAGATTTGGTATCACATTACTCACAAACCACTAAGAATATACTAAATACAAAGGTCTGAAAGAAACATAAAAGTTGTCTGTCTCGAAACAAGGAGGCAACAGTCTAAAAGAGAACATAAGGAAGAGACGTCGGGCCTGCGAACGCCTGCAAGTCTACCTCGGTCTCGTAAAATAGAAGACTACTCTCGCACTAATGCTGCTGCTGCTCCTCAAAACCTGGACCTATTCAAAAATGCACAGAAGTGTAGCATCAGCACAACCGACCCCATGTGCTGGTAAGTGTCTAGCCTAACCCCAGCAAAGTAGTGACGAGGCTAGACCGGACACCACATAAACCTGTGCTGTTATAAATATACAACGGAAACGAAATACCAAACAACTAACAATATGGGGGGGAACATGCTATGGGGAGATAACAATAGTAACAGTAATCCCGAGTAACAAACTAAAGCAGTTTAGACTCACAATGAACAAGGAATCAATACTCAATATAAACACATGGTATCAATAATTGTTGCGACGTGCAACCCGGTCCATAATTACCATTGTTGCGGCGTGCAACCCGATCCACAAATACCACAGTTGCGGCGTGCAACCCGACCCATATCATTTATCATGTATCATTGTTGTGGCATGCAACCCGACCCTCATATGTTATTGTTGCGGCGTGCAACCCGATCCTCAATATCATTGTTGCGGAGCGCAACCCGATCCATATCATTCAACAGTCTGACTCCCCAAAGAACAGTCACAATTAAGAGGCATAAAAATAAGCAAATATTTGACGAAATCCCGGCAAGGGAGAGAATCCAACAAGTTCAAACAAACGTCCCGACAAGGGAATAATCAACAATTTTTTCTCTTTCTTAATTTTCTTCTGTTATAGTCCACTCTACCATTTTGAGCCAACGCTCCTAAGAATCAAGTCATTTCATATACTTTCAATATTCGTATCACAATTCGAGCCCATGCTTCTAGGTATCAAATAATCATATCACCGTTCACATATTATTGACAACATATAGAATCCTCCAATAAGCACGGAATTCACAACCAATTCATGATAATCACTTTATAAGGACTCACGGTCATGCTAGANTCCTATTCCCTCAAGCTAGGGTTAAAGCAAACACTTACCTCAAATCCTTGAAATCCACTTAATCCTCGACTATCACTTTACCTCACGGTTCCACCTCCAATTCGCTCGAATCTAATCACAAATTGCTCAATTACTTTAATAAACACTATACAACAACAACAACAATAACAACAACTACCCAGTATAGTCCCACTAGGTGGGTTCTGGGGAGGGTAACGCGTACACAGGCCTTACCCCTACCCGTAAGGGCAGAGAGGCCGTTTCTAATCGACCCTCGGCTCAGTAAAAGGAGAAGGAAAATAAAACAAAAACAAAAGAGCATTAGTAACTCCAGCAAAAATCACATAAATAATTATCTAAACATAAACCATAGATAAAATGGCATGCAATAATATCAACTAGTAACTACCATGAGGGGGCACAATACAATACACAGATCATCTATGGAGAGCCC
>MU738396.1:71709-89219 GCA_026770625.1 Nicotiana glauca
CCCCCCCCAGCCCTGGGACAGAATAACAAAAAATTCTAGAAGCCCCTATCCTACAACCCTGATACTAGACCTTCAGACTTTCCTATCAAGGGACATATCCTCGGAAATCCGCAATCTAGACATGTCCGGCCTAATCACCTCTCCCCAATACCTCTTGGGCCTCCCTCTGCCTCGACTCGCGCCAACCACTGCCATCCATTCACAACTCCTCACCGGGGCATCGGGGCTTCTCCTCCGCACATGCCCGAACCACCTGAGCCTCGCTTCCCGCATCTTCTCATCTACTGGGGCCACCCCCACCTTCTCCTGAATAACCTCATTACTAATCTTATCTAACTTGGTCGCACATCCACCTGAGTATCCTCATCTCCGCAACCTTCATTCTCTGGACATGGGAGTTCTTCACTGGCCAGCACTCCACCCCATACAACATGGCAGGTCTAACCACAGCTATATAAAACTTCCCCTTGAGTTTTTTTGGCACTTTCTTGTCACACAAGACTTCTGATGCAAGCATCCATTTTGACCACCCCGCCCCTATACGGTGAGTGACATCCCCGTCGATCTCTCCGTCCCCCCGAATCACCGACCCAAGATATCTGAAACTGTCCCTCTTGGCGATGACCTGAGATCCAAGCTTGACGTCCCCACCTACTTCGCTCGGCTCAACGCTAAACTTGCACTACAGGTAATCTGTCTTATATTAGTTTGAAACCCTTAGACTCGAGAGTCTGTCTCCAGACCTCCAACCTCTCGTTAACACCGACCCTCATCTCATCTATCAGGACTATATCATCAGCAAATAACATACACCATGGCACATCCCCTTGAATATGGCGTGTTATAGCATCCATCACCAAAGCAAATAAGAGAGGGCTAAGTACAGATCCCTGGTGAAGCCCCATTACCACCGAAAAATGGTCAGAATCGCCACCACCGTCCTAACTCTAGCCTTAGCTCCATCGTACATGTCCTTGATCACTCTGATGTAGGCTTCTGGCATGCTCTTCACCTCCAGACACCTCCATAGCACCTCCCTTGGGACCTTGTCGTACGCCTTCTCTAAGTCGATAAACACCATAATTAATAAACACTATATGAATCAATTTGAATGCATAAAAATGAATCTCCCAAGTTTTTCCCAAAAATTCCAAAATCGACCCCGGGCCCACATGGTCAAAACTCGAGGTTCGAACCAAAACCCGATTACCGATTCCCCCATGAATTCAAATATGTAATTTGTTTTGAAATCAGACCTCAAATCAAGGCCCAACTCCCCAAATTCTAGAAAACCTAGGTTCTACCCAAAAATCCCAATTTCACCCATGAGAATCCTTGATTTTAAGTGGAAAACATGTTTAATGATGTTAAAGATTGAAAGAATTGAGTAAAAATCAACTTACAATTGATTTGAGATGAAGTTTGCTCTTGAAAAATCGCCTATGGTATTTGGGTTTTGAAAGAATGGTGAAAAGTGATGAAAATTCGACTAAGTATAAAATTTGTTGGGCCTCGGATGTGCGAATTGCAAACTAGGTTCGCAATTGCGAACCCAACAGGGCTGGGAATTGCGAGATTTTAGTTCGCATTTGCGAACTTGGGCCATTTGAGGTAGGTTCGCATTTGCGAACATTTGGTCGCTTTTGCGAAGTCACTCCCTTCGCATTTGCGAGCCGCTGGTCGCATTTGCGATCATAGCCCAGATTTCCCCTTCTTCGCATTTGCGAAGAAAAGTCCGCATTTGCGAGACCATAAGACCTGGGCCTTCTTCGCATTTGCGATGGGCCGTTCGCATTTGCGGACGTCGCTTTTGCGAACCAGGCTTCGCAAATGCGAAGCCTGCAGGTCTGAAACACCAGCTGGTTTTTTTTCAAGGGTTCAAATGCACTCACGGCCTATCCGAAACTCACCCGAGCCCTCGGGGCTCCAAACCAAACATCCACCCAACCTCAAAAACATCGTACGGACTTACTCGTGCGATCAAATCGCCAAAATAACATCATATACATAGAATCAAGCCTCAAAACACATGATTTTCTTCTAAACTTCATAAACTTTCAAATTTGGAACTTATAGTCCGAAACACGTCAAAAGATGTCCGATTTCAACCAATTTTACAGAAAGTGCTTAAACAATATATGAGAATTGTACCGGGCGACGGAACCAAAATACGAGCCCGATACCACATTCTTTTAATCAATTTTCATTTTCTTTTTCCTTTATAATTTCAGAAAAATAATTTCACAGAAAAATTCTTTCCTCGGGCTCTAAACCTCGAAATTCGACTCCGGGCACATGCCCGAGTCCCATATTTTTTTACGGACCTTCCGGGACCGTCCAATCTCGGGTCTGGGTCCAGGTCCATTTACCCAAAATGTTGACCAAAGTCAACTTTAATCATATTAATATCAAAATTCATCATTTTCCACACAGAATTCATATTTAAGCCTTCTGGCTACACGTCCGAACTGTGCACGCAAATCGAGGCAAGTATGAATGAGGTTTTCAAGACCTAGGAAGCACGGAGTGGATGAGGAAATAGGTGATGACCCTTTGGGTCATCACATCCTCCACCTATAAAACAACCGTTCATCCTCGAAAGGACAAAAGAAATAAGTACCTAAGTTAGGGAACAGATGTGGATAACGGCTCCGCATATCAGACTCAGACTCCCAAGTCGAGGCCTCAGAGGGCTGACCTCTCCACTGAACAGGAACAGAGGGAAAACTCCTAGATCTCAAGTGACGAACCTGCCGGTCTTGAATAGTTACCGGCTCCTCCTCATAAGATAAATACAACTGGACAGTGCTGAAGTCTAACATATGGGTAGGATCGCCGTGATAGCTCCGAAGCATAGACACATGAAAAACTGGATGCATGGCTGATAAGCTAGGTGGCAATGCAAGTCTATAATCCACCTCTCCTACCCGATCAAGAATCTCAAACGGACCAATGTACCTGGGGCTAATCTTGACCTTCTTTCCGAACCTCATCACGCCCTTCATAGGCGAAACCCGGAGCAATACCCGCTCACCAACCATAAAAGCTACATCTCAGACCTTACGGTCTGCATAACTCTTCTGCCTAGACTGAGCTGAACGAACCCTCTCCTGAATGATCTTGACCTTATCTAAGGCCTCATGAACTATGTCTGTACCCAATAACCAAGCCTCTCTCGGCTCAAACCATCCGACTGGAGACCAATATCGCCTACCATACAACGCCTCATATAGGGCCATCTGAATGCTGGACTGGTAGCTGTTGTTGTAGGCGGACTCTGCTAAAGGCAAAAGCTGGTCCCACGAGTCTCCAAAATCAATGACACAAGCTTGGAGCATATCTTCCAAAATCTGTATAGTCCACTCGGACTGACCGTCCATCTGAGGATGGAATGTTGTGCTCAACTGAACCAGGGTGCCCAACTCTTGCTGAACTACTCTCCTGAAGCGCGAGATAAACTATGTACCCCAGTCTGAAATGATGGATACCGGCACACCATAAAGGCAGACAATCTCCCGAATATAAATCTCAGCTAACCTTTCAGATGAATAGGAGACTGCCACTGGAATGAAATGCGCCGACTTGGTCAGCCTATCAACAATAACCCAAATAGCATTAAACTTCTTCCGAGTCAACGAAAGTCCAGTAAAGAAATCCATGGCAATCCTGTCCCACTTCCACTCGGGGAGCTCAATCCTCTGAAACAAACCATCGGGCCTCTGATGCTCATACTTGACCTGCTGATAGTTCAAACATCGAGCCACATACGCAACAATATCCTTATTCATCCTACACCACCAATAATGCTGCCGTAAGTCCTGATACATCTTCGTGGCGCCCCGGTGAATAGAATACCGAGAACTATGGGCCTCCGCTAAGATCAACTCTCGAATCCCATCAACATTGGGCACACAAACTCGCCCCTTCAATCTCAAAACATCATCATCATCTAAGGTCACCTTTGTGGCACCCCCACGCTGCACCGTGTCTCTCAGGACACACAAATGGGGATCATCAAACTGCCAATTGCGGATACGCTCCAATAGAGAAGAATGAGCGACCGTGCAAGCTAACACTCTACTAGGCTCAGAAATATCTAATCTCACCAATCGATTGGCCAAAGCCTGAACATCTACAACAAGCGGTCTCTGGCTGGCCGGAATATAGGCAAGACTACCCATGCTGGCGGACTTCCTACTCAATGTATCGGCCACCATATTGGCCTTACCCGGGTGATACAAGATTGTAACATCATAATTCTTCAACAACTCTAACCACCTTCGCTGCCTCACATTCAACTCCTTCTGCTTGAACAGGTACTGAAGGCTCTTGTGATCCGTGTACACCTCACACGTCACGCCATATAGATAATGCCTCCAAATCTTCAAAGCATGAACAATAGCTGCCAACTCTAGATCATGAACCGAATAATTTTTTTCCTGCATCTTCAACTGTCTCGAAGCATAGGCAATGACTTTGCCATCCTGCATCAATACTGCACCAAGCCCAATACGGGAAGCATCACAATAAACTGTGTAAGGCCCTGAACCCCTGGGCAAAACCAACACTGGTGCCGTGGTCAGAGCTGTCTTGAGTTTCTGAAAGCTTGCCTCACACTCATCTGACCATCTGAACTGGGCGCCCTTCTGGGTCAATCTGGTCATCGAGGCTACAATAGACGAAAATCCGTCCACGAACTGACTGTAATAACCTGCTAACCCCAAGAAACTTTGAATCTCGGTCGCTGAAGCTGGTCGAGGCCAATTCTTGACTGCCTCAATCTTTTTCGGGTCCATCTGAATACCCTCTGCTGATACAATATGACCCAGAAATGCAACCGAACTCAACCAGAACTCCCACTTAGAAAACTTAGCATATAGCTGACGATCCTTCAGAGTCTGAAGAACCACTCTGAGGTGATGCTCGTGCTCTTTCTGACTGCAGGAGTACACCAGAATATCATCAATAAAGACTATCACGAATAAGTCTAGATATGGCCTGGACACTCGGTTCATCAACTCCATAAATGTTGTTGGGGAATTGGTCAACCCAAATGACATGACTAAAAACTCATAGTGCCCATACCGAGTGCGGAATGCTGTCTTAAGGATATCAGATGCCCTAATCCTCAGCTGATGGCAGCCAAATCTCAAGTCTATCTTTGAAAACACTTTTGCTCCCTGAAGCTGTCAAACAAATCATCAATTCTCGGCAGTGGATACTTGTTCTTTATCGTCACTTTGTTCAATTGCCGGTAATCAATACACATCCGCATCGAACCATCCTTCTTCTTCACAAATAACACTGGCGCACCCCAAGGAGAAACACTAGGCCTGATAAAACCCTTCTCTAGTAAATCCTGCAACTGGTCCTTTAACTCCTTCAACTCTGGCGGGGACATGCGATACGGCAGAATAGAAATAGGTTGCGTGCCCGGAGCCAGATCAATATAGAAATCAATATCCCTGTCGGGTGGCATACCCGACAGGTCTGAAAGGAAAACCTCAAGGAACTCCCGAACAATAAGAACAGAGTCAATAGATGAAACCTCTGCGCTGGAGTCGCGAACATACGCCAGATAAGATAAACACCCCTTCTCGACCATGCATCGAGCCTTAACATATGAAATAACACTGCGGGTGGAATGACGTGGGGTCCCTCTCCACTCTAGTCGGGGCAATTCTGGCAAAGCCAAGGTCACGGTCTTGGCGTGACAATCCAAGATAGCATGATACGGGGACAACCAATCCATCCCTAATATAATGTCGATATCCACCATATCTAAAAGCAATAAATCAATATGGGTCTCAAGACCTTCAAACACAACCACACAGGAACGATGCACTCGGTCGACTACTATGCAGTCACCCGCCGATGTAGATACATAAATAGGAATGTCCAAAACATAACTAGACATAGCCAGATAGGGTGCAAAATAGGACGGCACATATAAATATGTAGACCAGGGTCAAATAGCACTGACGCATCTCAATCACAAACCAGAATAGTACCTGTAATAACGGCATCTGAAGACTCAGCCTCTGGTCTGGCTGGCAAAGCATAAAATCGGGGCTCAGCCCCACCTCCCTGAACCATGTCTCTAGGACGATCGGCTACCGGCTGACCCCTACCTCTGATGGTCCGGCCTCCACCTCTATGGTCTCGACCTCCACCTCTATGATCCCTACCCCTGCCCCTGGCTGGCTGGGCAGGCTATGGGTCACCTGGGGCCTATATCATGGGGTGAGGGCCCTACTGCTACGACTGTGTACCCCTCAATCTCGGGCAAGATCTCATGATGTGACCATACTCACCACACTCATAACATCCCTCCGTACGATGAGACTGGCCCTGAAGACTCGAATGACCTCTACGAAAACTCTGAAGAGGCAGTGCACTGATGGGATCTGGCGGTGCACTGAATGACTGCTGATCGGAATAATGCCCACGAAAACCACGATCACCTTGGGCACCCTGCAAAACCTGGAGGGCTGACTGAAAGGGCCTGGAAGGCTGACCCCTATCATAAGAATCCCTACCTCCAGATGAGGCACCACTGAATCGACCTGAGTGACGGGGTTTCTTGTCTGTCCTATGACCACCCCCCTGTGGCAAAACCATCTCGATCATCCGGGCCACATTGGCCGCCTCCTGAAAAGTAATGTCACTACTCGCCTCTCTGGCCATCTGAAGACGAATAGGCTGGATCAAACCATCAATAAATCTCCTCACCCTCTCTCTCTCACTAGGGAGTATGACGAGGGCGTGGCGAGCTAGATCAATAAACCGGGTCTCATACTGAGTGACCGTCATAGACCCTTGCTAGAGGTGCTCAAACTGCCTCTGGTAAGCATCCCTCTGAGTAACGGGAAGAAACTTTTCTAGAAACAACTCTGAAAATTGATCCCAAGTCAAAGGCGGTGACCCTGCTGGTCTGGCTAAACAGTAATACCTCCACCAAGTCATGGCGGATCCAGATAGATAAAAAGTCGTAAAATCAACTCCATTGGACTCTACAATGCCCATGTTCCAAAGAACCTTATGGCAGCTATATAAGAAATCCTGGGGGTCCTCAGAAGAAGCTCCACTGAATGTAGAAGTGAAGAGCTTGGTGAACCTGTCTAGCCTCCACAATGCATCTGCGGACATAGCCG
The DNA here is from genome assembly GCA_026770625.1 of Nicotiana glauca. Lineage (NCBI taxonomy): Eukaryota > Viridiplantae > Streptophyta > Magnoliopsida > Solanales > Solanaceae > Nicotiana > Nicotiana glauca. Next base: position 78,864 of record MU738396.1, read on the forward strand.
CTCCATCACCGGCCTGTGCAACTACCCCCGACTGAACTGCCGTAGCTGGCTGGACCGGTGGAATTTGAGTATGGGGAGCTACCTGCTCCGGAGTACGTGCAGCAGGAGTCTGGGCTCCTCCTCCAACCTGGGAAGTGGCTGGTGCCACAGGAAGCAATCCTGCTCGGGTGACACTCTCCATGAGGCCAACCAACCGGACCATGGCATCTTGAAGAACTAGGGTAGCAATAAACCCCTCTGGGACCTGACCTGGGCCTAGCGGAACTTTCTGGGTTGGGTCCGGAACCTCCTCGTCAAGTTCAACCTGAGGCTCCGCCACTGGTGCTGCTACTGGTGGCTGGGCTCTGCCCCTACCTCGGCCCCTAGCATGGCCACGTCCTCTGCCCCTAGCGGGAGCTGCCTGGGGCTCGGATTACTGATCGGTGGATGAGGAAGCGCGTGTTCTCGCCATCTGCGAAAGAACAGAGTAGAAACATAATCAGCATTGAGAAACCAAATCGCACGACAAGAAAGAACAAATGAGAGATTTTTTTTCCTAACTCAGTAGCCCTCAGACTCTACTAAGTTTGTCCGTGAGTTGTGAGACCTATGTAACCTAGTGCTCTGATACCAACTTGTCACGACCCGGATTTCCCACCATTGGGATCGTGATGGCACCTACTCGTGGTAGCTTGGCAAGCCAACTTATTTATCTTTTCATTAATAAACAAATCTGTCAGTAATTTATAGCATCAATAAGAAATATAGAATTCAATAATAATAATAATAATAATGATGATGATGATAATAATAGCAAAAGTCTAATTTATAAGTCTGAAGCAAACGCGGAATAGTCAATAATAGCCTCTACCCAAGATTTGGTGTCACATTACTCACGAACCACTAAGAATATACTAAATACAAAGGTCTGAAAGAAACATAAAAGTTGTCTGTCTCGAAACAAGGAGGCAACAGTCTAAAAGAGAACATAAGGAAGAGACGTCAGGCTTGCGGACGCCTGCAAGTCTACCTCGATCTTGTAAAATGGAAGCCTACTCCCGCACTAATATTGCTACTGCTCCTCAAATCCTGGACCTGCGCAAAAATGCACAGAAGTGTAGCTTCAGCACAATCGACCCCATGTGCTGGTAAGTGTCTAGCCTAACCCCGGCGAAGTAGTGACGAGGCTAGACCGGATACCATATAAACCTGTGCAGTTATAAATATATAAGGGAAACGAAATACCAAACAACTAACAATATGGGGGGAAACATGCTATGGGGAGATAACAATAGTAACAGTAATCCTGAGTAACAAACTAAAGGATCTTAGACTCACAATGAATAAGGAATCAATACTCAATATAAACACATGGTACCAATAACTGTTGCGGCGTGCAATCCGATCCACAAATACCACAGTTGCGACGTGCAACCCGACCCATATCATTTATCATGTATCATTGTTGCGGTGCGCAACCCGACCCTCATATGTTATTGTTGCGGCATGCAACCCGATCCTCAATATCATTGTTGCAGCGCGCAACCCGATCCATATCATTCAACAGTCTGACTCCCCAAACAACAGTCACAATTAAGGGGCATAAAAATAAGAAAATATTTGACGAAATCCCAGCAAGGGAGAGAATCCAACAAGTTCAACCAAATGTCCCGACAAGGGAATAATCAACAATGATTTCTCTTTCTTACTTTTCTTCTGTTATAGTCCACTCTACCATTTTGAGCCAACGCTCCCAAGAATTAAGTCATTTCATATACTTTCAATATTCGTATCACAATTCGAGCCCATGCTTCTAGGTATCAAATAATCACATCACCGTTCACATATTATTCACAACATATAGAATCCTCCAATAAGCACGGGATTCACAACCAATTCATGATAATCACTTTATAAGGACTCACGGTCATGCAAGACACCAATGTATAGATACTCGTCACCATGCCTATACATCAAACTCGATCACATAGCAATTACCAACAAGACTCAACTCCAATTCCCTCAAGATAGGGTAACACCAAACACTTACCTCAAATCCTTGAAATCCACCTAATCCTCAACTATCGCTTTACCTCGCGGTTCCACCTCCAATTCGCTCGAATCTAATCACAAATTGCTCAATTACTTTAATAAATACTATATGTATCAATTTGAATGCATAAAAATGAATCTCCCAAGTTTTTCCAAAAATTCCAAAATCACCCCAGGCCCACATGGTCAAAACCCGAGGTTCGAACCAAAACCCGATTACCCATTCCCCCACGAATTCAAATATGTAATTTATTTTGAAATCGTACCTCAAATAGAGGTCCAACTCCCCAATTTCTAGAAAACCTAGGTTCTACCCAAAACCCCAATTTCACCCATGAAAATCCTTGATTTTAAGTGGAAAACATGTTTAATGTTGTTAAAGATTGAAAGAATTCAGTAAAAATCAACTTACAATTGATTTGGGATGAAGTTTGCTCTTGAAAACGCGTCTATGGTGTTTGGATTTAGAAAGAATGGTGAAAAGTGATGAAAATTCGACTAAGTATAAAATTTGCTGGGCCTCGGATATGGGAATTGCAAACTAGGTTCGCAATTGCGAACCCAACAGGGCTGGGAATTGTGAGATTTTAGTTCGCATTTGCGGACTTGGGCCATTTGGGGGAGGTTCGCATTTGTGAACATTTGGTCGCTTTTGCAAAGTCACTCCCTTCGCATTTGCGAGCTGTTGGTCGCACGTGCGATCATAGCCCAGATTTCCCCTTCTTCGCATTTGCGAGACCATAAGACCTGGGCCTTCTTCGCATTTGCGATGGGCCGTTCGCATATGCGGACGTCGCTTTTGCGAACCAGGCTTCACAAATGCGAAGCCTGCAGGTCTGAAACACCAGCTGGTTTTTTTCAAGGGTTCAAATGCACTCACGGCCTATCCGAAACCCACCCGTGCCCTCGGTGCTCCAAACCAAACATGCACCCAACCTCAAAAATATCGTACGGACTTATTCGTGCGATCAAATCGCCAAAATAATATCATATACATATAATCAAGCCTCAAAACAAATGATTTTCTTCTAAACTTCATAAACTTTCAAATTTGGAACTTATAGTCCGAAATACGTCAAACGACGTCCGATTTCAACCAAATTTTACAGAAAGTGCTTAAAAAATATAAGAGACTTGTACGGGGCATCGGAACCAAAATACAAGCCCGATACCACAGTCTTTTAATCAATTTTCATTTCCTTTTTCCTTAATAATTTCAGAAAAACAATTTCACAGAAAAATTCTTTCCTCGGGCTCTCGACCTCGGAATTCGACTCTGGGCACATGCTAGAGTCCCATATTTTTCTACGGACCTTCCAGGACCGTCCAATCTCGGGTCCGGGTCCGTTTATCCAAAATATTTACTAACGTCAACTTTAATCATATTAATATCAAAATTCATCATTTTTCACACAGAATTCATATTTAAGCCTTCCGGTTACACGCCCGGACTGCGCACGCAAATCGAGGTAAGTAAGAATGAGGTTTTAAAGACCTCAGAAGCATGGAGTGGATGAGGAAATAGGTGATCACCATTTGGGTCGTCACAGGTATCAACAACTGCCCCTCTTTACCCGGTTGTCGGGTAAAGATATGATGGCCAATTTTGACCTGGCGAAATGGTTTGAAGAGGTTTGGCAGCGCTTTGGCTTCTGAGCTACCTACATATCCTTGGTCTTACCAGAATCAGGCCATATGTAGTTCAAGATCCGTCATCGGAATATGCCGATGGAGATTTCTCAAGAACGAACGCGATATTTAGGACCGGGTGAATGGTTAAGGTCTGATAGGGCTGCGGGATCGCTCCTGTCGAGATGGTTGTTGCTTTCTGGTTTACCTGCAAATAAGCAATACAAGCATATATTGTGCGTAAATTTAAACGTGATACAAATTCCCGTCGGACCATGAATATTGTCTTTGGACATTTGGGATCACGTCCTGGTCCATGAAGCGTATAATAATAAAGGATTCGTAGGCCATGAAATGATGCTCTCGGGCTATGAGAATGATGCCTCGAAACCATATTTCCTTTGAATAATGATATGAAAAAGATTAAAGGGATCCTCAGGCCATGCATGGTGTTCTCGGGCTATGCAAATGGTGCATTCGAACAATGACGCCCTCGGATAATTTAGCGATTTTTCAGCCCATGAAATGCAGTGTTTGGCGATCTTTCAGCCCACGCAAGTGTAAATAAAATGGCGATCTTTCAGCCATGCAAGTGTAAATAAGGTGACGATCTTTCAGCCATGAAAGTGTAAATGAGGTGGCGATCTTTTAGCCATGCAAGTGTAAATAAAGTGGCGATCTTTCAGCTATGCAAATGTAAATAAAGTGGCAATCTTTCAGCCATGCAAACATAAATAATGTGGCGATCTTTGAGCCATGAAAACATAAATAAAGTGGCGATATTTCAGCCATGCAAACATAAATAAAGTAGCGATCTTTCAGCCATGCAAACATGAATAAAGTGGCAATCTTTTAGCCATGCAAACATAAAATAAAGTGGCAATTTTTCAGCCATGCAAACGTAAAATAAAGTGGCGATCTTTCAGCCATACAAACATAAATAAAGGGGCGATCTTTCAGCCATGCAGATGCAGATGGAGACAGTGTTTAGTCTTGGAAGGCAGAATGGTAGCCTTGTACAATACAGAAAAATGCAGATGGAGACAGTGTTTAGTCTTGGAAAGCAGAATGGTAGCCTTATGTAATGCAGAAAAAATGCAGATGGAGACAGTGTTTAGTCTCGGAAGGCAGAATGGTAGCCTTATGCAATGAAAAAAAAATATAGGTGGAGACAGTGTTTAGTCTAGAAAGGCAAAATAGTAGCCTTATGCAATGCAGATGGAGACAGTGTTTAGTCTCGGAAGGCAGAATGATAGCCTTATGTAATGCAAAAAAATGCAGGTAGAGACAGTATTTGGTCTCGAAGGTAGAATGGTAGCCTTATGCAATACAAAAATACAAATAAAATGGCAAATATTAATAGAGTTTTCTTAGCTGATAGCAGGTTGCGATATTGTGACTGCTGGGGACATTGCGGTATAGGGGATATCACCGGCGTGCGTGGATAGCAAATGCTGATAAATGCAACAATTCTGAGAGTTGTATTCTTGAACAATGTTTTTCTCGTGAGTGTATAGTAAGCCAGATGTTTTCGCAATCTAGGTGTCTGCATTCAAAGAAAAATCATGAGTTTTATAGAGGGGGAATGGTTAGTTCGCATCCGTGCTGACTCTACTTGACCTGTTCGGCTTTGGTCTGGTGATACGGTATGTATCATTAGGGGTAGCGTTGCTGAACAAGGCGATTTCAATAATAAACATGCATGAATTTGTAATAATATGACATAAGTATATATTTAAGAAACAATTTTCAGATGAACCGATGACTGTGATGCGGCTTAAGACATTGCGACCTCTTTTGCTACGGAATTTTGAGGGTCCTCCTCAAAATTCTATCCTAGTTTAATGGGCTGATGCTTCTGACAGTTGCTTGCGATGATCGGCTGATAAGTATAAATTGTGTATGTTTTAAGTATATATAATAATAAATAAATAATATTTTATTTCTAAATATATTATTTTTTGTTTAATTTTTGTGTAAATATAATAAATAATGCAGGGAAAGATAAAGAACAGAAAGAAGAATACAAAGGCAAAGAAAGAGAGCCAAGGATGACATCGGTGGGAGAAATAACTGGAGAAAATTGAGCAACTCAGACGAAGGATGACATCCCAGACCACATCCCAGGTCAAGGATGACATCCTTAGGAATTTTTGCTTGTGCTTATCCATATAAAAAGGGCGTAAACTTCAATTGAAAAGGAGAACAATTCTTGTGCTGAGAACACCAACTTTAATTAGCTTTTTTTTTTAGTTTTAAAAGTTATTTCTCTTATTGTAGGAATAGTATTTTTCTATTTTATCTTTTGTCCATAATGGAGTAATTTTCTTTGGTTGAAATATTAGATGAAGCTATAAAAGTGTTATAATAATTATCGTAATTTTATTATCTTCTTATGTTGAGATATTCTCCTTATCATCATTATACACCAAGGTATTTGATATTGATTATTTCTATTTATTTGATATAATTATATCACTTACTAAAATCTTTATCTTGTTATTTTGTTTTTTATTCGTGAGAAGAGAAAGATTTAAACAAGTTTATTGATTTAGAAAAGGCTAATCGAAAGAGGCTTTTTCTCATTTGGTGTACTCAACTAAGATAATTCTTATTTGAAGCCATTACTTTAATTGGTTAACTACACTAATCGAAAGAGGTGTTATTAGTCAATTATTGTTTAATGTCACTAACTGTCAATAAATTAATAACATTAAGCGCGAGCGGTGCTATTTATATATTGTTGTTATGTGGAGTGATGTCTTAGAAATAAGTGGTCATTCTTTAAACAAGGTCTTTATTTCACTGTTAATCGATTGACTACACTAATCGAAAGAGGTGTTATTAATTAGTTACTTTTATTTGATTTGGTTGAATTAGAAATAAGCAATCATTTTATTAAACAAAGAAATAAGTAATAAAATTTTGACTTTATTATAATGATTTTATTTTGCTGATTCACAATATCCAACCTCTATCTTTTATTATAAAACTATTAAAATATTTATTACTTTTATTTTACTATTTTTTTCAACAACTCTCTGTTTACCAATCTGATTCTCTCAAATAGTGACATAGACAATACAAATCTGTTGCCTAGGTGGTTCCAATCTCTGTGGGATGATATCTTAAACTTTACTATAATTTGACAGAGAACGAGCAGAAAAATCATATACGCCCAGAGCTCGTCAAATTTTTGGCGCTGTTGTCGGGGATCAGTAAATATCTACTTCAGATTAATTGTCTTACTACTACTTTGAAATTTTTTTTTCTTTGGCTTAAGTCTTTTGTTTTCTAGTACCTGACAAGTACTAGGGAGCAATACAATACCAAAAAAGAAAAAAAGAAAAAAAAGATTCTTTCAAATGAATTTCGATCAACCAAGTAAATTTCTTGTTGAGTTGGTAGAAGAATACTATCAAAAGGCCATCGAGTGTGACTATTGTGGAGGCCTCCACCTTCCTTGGATCCACTCGAATGCCCTCACTCGATACCACGTGGCCTAGGAATGCCACAGAACTCAGCCAGAACTCACACTTCAAGAACTTTGCATATAATCTCTTCTCCCTCAGAGTCTGAAGCACTATCCTCAGGTGCTGACCATGCTCCTCCCGACTCCGGGAATATACCAGAATATCATAAATAAAAACAATCACGAATGAGTCAAGATATCGCCTGAATACACTGTGCATCAAATGCATAAAAGATGCCGGGGCATTAGTTAGCCCAAAAGACATAACAAGGAACTCGTAATGACCATACCGAATCCTGAAGGCAGTCTTCGGGATATCTGGCTCCCAAATCTTCAACTGATGGTAACCTGAGCGCAAATAAATCTTGGAAAACACCTGTGCGCCCTGAAGCTGATCAAACAGATCATCAATACGAGGTAAAGGATATCGGTTCTTCACTGTAACTTTGTTCAACTTGTGATAATCAATGCACATAATCATAGAACCATCCTTCTTCTTCACAAACAAGACAGGAGCACCCTATGGCGAAACACTAGGTCGAATAAAACCCTTACCCAACAATTCCTGCAACTGATCCTTCAACTCAGGAGGAGCGATACGATATGGAGGAATGGAAATGGGCTGAGTGCCCGGCAACAGATCAATGCCAAAATCGATATCTCTATCGGGCGGCATGCCCGGAAGATCAGCTGGAAACACATCGGGGAAATCCCGTACCACTGGGACTGAATCAACAGAAGGGGTGTCAACACTGACATCTCTCACATAAGCTAAATACGCGACACACCCCTTCTCAACCATACGTTGAGCTTTAAGGAAAGAGATAACCCTACTGGGAGTATGATTTAAAGTACCACTCTACTCAATACGTGGAACACCTGGCATAGCCAGCGTCACGGTCTTGGCGTGACAATCAAGAATAGCATGATGGGGTGACAACCAGTCCATGCCTAGAATAATATCAAAGTCAACCATAACAAGTAATAATAGATCAGCCCTGGTCTCAAAACCATGAATAGTAACCAAACACGACCGGTACACGCGGTCCACAACAAGAAAATCTCCCACAGGAGTAGAAACATAAATGGGGGCAATCAAAGAATCTCGAGTCACACCCAAATGAGAAGCAAAATAAGACAAAACATATGAATAAGTAGAGCCTGGATTGAATAGAACCGATGCCTCTTGGTGACAAACCAGAATAATACATGTGATGACAGAATCGGAGGCAACCGCCTCAGTGCGAGTAGGAATGCAATAATATCTGGCCCGACCCCTCTCATGATGGCGACCCCTATCTCCCCGGCCTCCACCTCTAGCCGGCTGGGTAGGTGGGGCAGCAGTGGGAGCTGGAACCATAGCTTGAGAACTCTGAGAGGCACGTTGTGGCTGAGCAGTCTGTAAAGATGCACCCCTACCAAGTCTGGGGCAGTCCCTAACCATGTGACGTGTGTCGCCACACTCAAAACAAGCTCTGGGAGGACGTGGTGGCTGTGACTGACTGGAGCTAGGTCTGTTGGACTGACCTCTGGAAGTACCCCGCGCAGGAGGCGCGCTAGAAACTGGAGGCGTATAATAAGGCTCTTGAGGTGCTGGCGGAGTTGGAGTACTACCGGCTGCTGGCAAGGCTGAATGAACAGGGCGACCAAAATAACCCCTACCATAACGACCGGCCGATGAAGTACGGGCACCAGAGTAGTGACCCGACACTCGAGACCTCTTGGCCTCCCTCTCCCCTCGCTCCCTGGCGAGCATACCCTCAATCCTCCTAGCAATGCTCAATACCTGCTGGTAAGGAATATCCATCTCTAACTCTCGAGCCATGCTGGACCGGATGGGCGGAATAAGGCCCTCGATAAACCTCCGAACTCTCTCCCAAACTGTAGCGACCAAATCCGGTGCATGTATGGCCAACCTGGTATAATGGATGGCATACTCTGAGACTGTTATAGCACCCTGGCTAGTTCACCAATTGTGAACATGTCATGACGGCACCTAGTCTTCACGACTAGGTAAGACTAACACAAATTACGGAAGTAACAACATTTACGAAATTTATAATCAAAAGCTAAATAACGTGAATAACGTATACAGTTGCCGCCTGGCACATACACCTTAACACTTTAAATTCTGAAACTATCCCAAAGACCCGAAAACCTATGGGCAACACAGGCTAGTAACCTAGGCTCTGATACCAGCTTATCACGACCTAATATCCATACCCGGTCGTGATGGCGCCTCTCGTGAAGACAAGGCCAGCCAACTAACCCAATACGTTTCTTTAAAACTTACTAAATATAAATAGATGGAAAATGCAACTTAAAGAACATTAATTATCAACATTATAGCCTAACTCAGCCCGACAGGGGTGTCACAAGTCACGAGCATCTAGGAGGATCTTTATTACAATTTCAAAGTCTATAATACATGGAGTAAAATCTGGAAATCAAGAAGAAGAAGAAACTCGATGCCGCAAACGCCGGCGGTCACCTTGCTTAGCTACGATAGCAATACCTTCAATCCGCTATTAACCCGCTACCGGGTGAACAATACCTGCAACAGCACGCGAGGTGCAGGGAGTAAAGTGAGTACTTCCAACTCAGTGGTAATAAGAGCGAATAATATCTGAGCGATAAGAAAACACGTATGAGCACTCCAAAATGCTATAAAAGACTGTATAATCCTTTGAAAGAAAAATAGTAAAAACCGTAACACTGTAAAAATCCTTTAGAAAATCTCAAGCTCAGTTAAAAATCTCTTTTTCAAATATCCTTTTTTTTTTCAACAGTCAAGCATATGAATGCTATATCAGATAGTGCAAGTCGACACATAAATTAGCCCCTTGGGCTCAGCACTCCTTAACATATAACACCAGTGTATCTGGTCAACAAGGCAAGTAATAGCATGTATGCCAATGATATGTGAGTGCTAAATGGCATGCCATGTAGTACAAACATGAATGCATAAATGCAATGCAATGCACATGACCGCTGCGGCGTGCAGCCCGATCCATTTGGGTACCCTGCGCTCACTGGGGGTGTGTACAGACTCCGGAGGGGCTGCTACAGCCCAAGCGCAATATCTTGGTCAGTCATTGTTACCTGACCGGTCTGCCATTATTACCTGACCAATTTATATCCCACAGTGTCATTGTTACCACTGTTCCAAGTATATATTACAGTGTCATTGTTACCACTGTTTCAAGTATAACATACAGTGTCAT
>MU738400.1:0-10017 GCA_026770625.1 Nicotiana glauca
AGCTCAATGTAATTAATTCCTAAATGCAAACTAAACCTAAGGTGGCATGAAATTAAAATGTGACATTTTTTATGGCATTTTTTTTTCTATGATTTTTTTTTAAAAGTTTGAAATGTAACTAAATAAAGAAAAATACCTAAAAATCAATTAAAATTATTTTCGTCTATTTTTAGGAGTTATTTTTATACAGGGCAAAAATCACGTGCTTACAATGAGTACTCCTCTGCGCCAGTTACCATAGATGGAGCCATCGAAGGTTACATTAAGGAGGTTCATTCCGGGACTATCTGATGAAGATAGGAAATAAGAATGACATGAAACTATTTGCTGAGAAGGAGTGAGTGCTGATTTAGAGGTATCTGTTGACTGAGAAGTAATGAGATCAATCACAGTCTTTACCATGATTGTAAATGAAGTTGAAATAAGAAATTTTAAAAAATTGTATAAGCTTTCAAAGATGTTCTAATACCATGAAGGAAATAAGAAAGAAGAATGACATATGAAATTTTCTGTGCGTATTGATGTACAATAACCCACGTATTTATACAAAGCAGATGACCTCTTAGCTATATATTTTTATCCTAACTGACTTAACAAACTAAGAAAAATAATTGTAAACTAAATTATATACATGGCCCTAAAACTCAAAAATACCCCCTACTGTACATTTCTAGAAGCTGCTACATAAGCTACTTGTCATCCTTATTATTCATGGGATCAAAAGAATTATTCTCCCACTATGTCTCTATGATGGCTTCCATGTATCCTTGTCTAGGACGTAATAAAAGGCTTTAGCAAACATAATTTTGAGATCGGACTCTTGAGTCTTCTTCGATACAAATAATACCAGTGTTAGGTTAATCTTTCTTTGAACTTTTGTAACTCATGGGAGGAGATTTTTCTCCGGCAACAGATTTGAAAATTAAATATTCATTTTTAAGCTTAAAACTTTAAATTATATTAAATTATTGCTTAATTATGATACATTATATAAATTTAAATCTCAAATATTGACAAGTATTTTTAAAGCACATCCCTCTAACTCTCATTTTTAAAACCCCCCTTTTTTTTGCAAATAAGAGATTTATTTTCACACATGAGATAATTATCTTTTACACATAAAAGATTAAATAAAATTTTCTTAATTCAATATTGTAAAAAGCCATGAATACCCATTCCCTAAAAATATATATGAGATTTTTTTTTTTGGTTTTTCAACCAACAAGTCGGAGAATAATTCCAAATGAAAAGTTTTGAAAAATAGGCTATTTTGGGAAGGGTAAATGGGTAATAATAATAGACCTCAACGAGGACTTCTTTAATTATGTTACACTCGTTTTCTCTTCTCGTTTTGTTGTCATCTAAAACTCGGACAACACAGAAGAGAATAATAAAACAACCTCTTCCCTAAAACATCAACAACAAACATATAGTATATCACTTTTGAGGGAAGAGAGGAGAGACTCATTTCTCATAGTGTATGTATGTATATTTGTATATGTACTACATGTAAAATATTTATCTTTTATTAAAGAGAACAAACAAAAGGGGTCTTAGGGTTTTTGATCTTTCTTGTTGATGGTCAATTGAAATTTTTGATCATTGTAAATTTGTACACTTTTTTTCTTTCTTGAAAATTGGGGGAAAAATGGAAATGGTTGATCAGTCTGAATCTTCTCCTCTGGTTCCACCTTCTTTGATCACTGACCCTAGCGAGATCGATCTTGAAGCTGGTTCTTCTGAACAAATTCAGTGTAGAATTTGCCTTGAAACTGATGGTGAGTTTTTTCTCTTTGATCTTTTATTTTTTTTCTTGGTTTTGCAGTTTGTTTATTATTATTTTGGAATATTAGTTGGTTGGAGTGTATTGTTTAGGATTCTTGTGTTGTTTGTAACTGTAAAGGAAGCTGCTTTAGGTGTCTTTTGAGGTCCTGTGATGGAAAGGAATTTTTTTGGTGAATTTATCTTGAAAATACCGGGTTTTCTCCTTTTACCATAACCTCAAATTTCCTCTTAAAAGAAAACCTTAATTGTCACAACCCAAGTGTGCAAGTCAAACTAGATTTTACTACGCATTGGTGAGAGGCTGTGTTTTATTGGGTTGAGAAATTTGTAGATGTGGTGTTGTTATTGTCTAAAATACACAGGAAATGAAAATGAAAATACTATGTGATAGTGCATCTATTCTATTTGGATTTGTTACTTATCAACATTTTTATCTGTTTGGATTTATCAAAGAATTGAAAACAGTAAGAAGCATTTAATGAAGAGGTGGCTTGTATTTTTGGTCGTTTGGTGAATGCTTGTTATCCAGGCTGTTTGTTGTTTACTACTTGTTTATTTAATTCGATACCATATCACGTTATTGGGTTATATGCTGAACTTATGCTATTTCAGAATTGGGATATCCACAAGTGTTTTTTTTTCCTTTTCAGGTAGGGATTTTATTGCACCTTGCAAGTGCAAGGGTACATCAAAGTTTGTTCATCGAGACTGCCTTGATCATTGGCGGGCAGTGAAAGTATGTTTTTAGCTTTGGAATCTGTATTACTTGAGCAGTTTTAACCTTACTATTGTCGAAGTCGCATTGTTGCTTTTGTTTGGGAATGCAATTTATCGAGTCTTGGTTTACTTGGAACTAATTTGTATGTGTATTGATGCATTTAAGCATATGATCAGATCATTCCATCGAGTCTTGCCTTACTTGGAACTAATTTGTACGTGTATTAATGCATTAAAGCATATGATCAGGTTTTGATCAGTATCATGTGTACATATATCGTGGTGGTATAGCTTTTTGGACGAGCCACTTTAGTTACTTACACTTGTCAATTTTTTGTGCGTGCTTTTCATTTCAACATGCACCAGTCTATAGGTACGATACCATGATGAGTGAAGGTGTTAAAAAGGGATGAGGTACACCTAAAATCATTTGGAAGGAAGTTATCTCGAAAGACATACAACCATTTCGAGTCCATGCAGACTTAGCGAATGATGAGGCACAATAGAAGAAAAAGATCTATTTAGGCGATACCAATTGGATGGTTGTACATTTTAGTTATATTAGTTGAAAGGTACTATGCTCTTTACGAGTCTTTAGTCCTAGTAGAGATTTATAGAGATTTTTGGTAATTTTTTTTGTGTGTAATGCTTGCCGGAGATGAACTTTAAATGAAAAAATATGGTCAGTGATGACTCGTATAGCCAATCCCAGATTGTTTTGGATTGGGATGTAGTTGTTGTCTTTTCATTTCAACAGTAAGATTCAAAATTATCAAGTTGAGGCTTTGCTTTCGTAGAAGCGATGACTGCATGAGTTGCCTGATAAGTTCCAAGCAATTTACAGTAATCAATAATCACCAGAATTGAATTTATTTTCGTTAGTTAAATCATTTTATCTTTTACAGGAAGGATTCGCATTTTCCCATTGTACAACTTGCAAAGCTCCCTATTACTTGAGAGTTCATGTTCCTGCTGATAGAAAGTGGCGAACTTTAAAGTTCCGATTCTTTGTGACTAGAGACATTTTGTTCATCTTTCTCGCGGTTCAGCTTGTAGGTGGTTGGCCCTATTTACAGTTTTGTTCTTTGATTTTCTTAGATATTTCTTTACCTAATTTATGGAGAACATATCCAATTGAGCACTCACCCTCTTTGTTGCAGGTTATAGCCTCTCTGGGATATTTAGTTTACTTGATTGACACCCACCATAAGTCTTGGTTGCGTTTGACTTGGGGGTTTGATAGCGAACTGAGCTTCTACTATCTATGCGGTAAAACATCTCGAGCTTTGCACTGGTTATATGTGTTAAGTCATGGTTTTATCTGTCAAAAAAAGAAAGAAATCTGATAGGTTATGGTATTTTCTGCTGTCTTGTCCTATAAGATTTTTTTGTGCCAATCTTCTTTGCACACTCTCTCTCTCTCTCCCTCTTTCTCGTATCTAAATATTTTTCTGGACAAAATGACAATAGTAATAGTTGATATGGTGGTTCGAGGAATCTTGCTTGAGCTAGAGTTTGGATTAAAGGTTCGGCCGAACCTAGTAGTTAAAACCCTGTATTTATCTTAAGAAATCTATTGAATATGTACAAATTTTTAATTTAGAACCCAATAACTTAAAAAGACTAGAATTCCAAACTCGTAAGCTTCAAATCTTGGCACCGCCTTTGATATTGCTCCTCTTGAGATCTTCTCTCAAGGAACGATAATTATACTGTTTAAGGAGCTAAAGATACCATGCTTGTTTTGCTTCAATATGTAGACAAAATTCTTCTATGCATCAGCATATCACTAAATAGAAAAAAGTGATATAGAGACCTTGAGTAATCATCTGATTACCTAGTGTTGTGAAATGGTTGATTGATATGAAATGAGATTCTTTAGTATGTGCTGAGTAAGTCTAATGACCCCATATAAGCTCGTAGTAAAGAATCTCATATCATGGCAGTCAACCATATCTAGAAGAATGAAAACCACCTCCAATGTACTAGAATAAACTTAAAAGTACGTGCAGTCTAAAATTGATGAGCAACTCCTTACAAGCAAGAATAATTCAATTGTAAACAAAGCAACAATTTGCTCTAATTTATAGAAACAGTGAATTCTATTTCCTTAATAATATAGCAGTATCTTTAGTCTTACAAGAGCTTCAAATCCTCCAGCAAGCCTTTAAATTTATTCTCTATAGGTAACTCTGACTTGCTTTCACTTGTCATTCACTCCGAAATAAGTTAGAACAAAGTAAAGGCGCTAAAAGCCTAATCATATTCTTGCAAATTCTTTCTTTCAAGTGAAATTTGAAATATACTCCCGTTGTTTTACTTTATATGTCTTCAATTATAATTTCATTTAAAAAAGAATGACACCTTTCTATTTAGTTAATTTTTCATTACAACATTCTCATTTTACCCTTAACGAAATTCTATCATAAGAATTACATGGCATGTTTAAGATCACAAGGTTGAGAGGTACTTTTGATATGGTATGTACACATTTAGTTTAAGACCACAAGATTAAAAAGTTTGCTTTACATTTTTGAATTTTGTGCCTAGTCAAACTAAGACATAATAAAATGAAACTGAGGGAATAGTATATCTTCCTCGAAAACAGTCATTAATACTTATATTCTCCCAAATGACCAAGAAAATACATTCTTCTTTTTGTATAAAATTTCAAGGGCTTATTTAAATAGATGTTTTTTGATTCAATTGCTTAAATACCATTAATTGATGTAAGATTAAGGTCTACTCTGGGCATACAAATTCTTTATAAAAGAAGACATCATAGTGATTATGTTTGAAAACTCCATAAATATAATTAGAGATTCATATGGTTAATGATAATAAATACTTCCTGTCTTCCTCCATCTCAATTTATGTTGCGATATTTGACTCGACGCGGAGTTTAATAAAGAAAGGAAGACTTCGAAACTTGTGGTGTTAAAACAAGCCATATATATTTGTATGACTATAAATAATCTCATTAAGGATATAATATGACGTTTAAAGTTAAATTGTTTCTGAATAAGGAAGGATGACATTCTTTTTGGGACTGATTAAAAAGGATAGAGTGCCACATAAATTGAGATGGAGAAAAAAATATTTTATTAGAAATTTTAAATCCTAAATGCATCAAATCACCCCCCCCCTTCCCCCAAGAAAAAAAAAACACACACACATTATTAGATGAGTTCCCATGGCATATGCTATTTGCAAATGGCATTGTACTAATTGATGAAACCAATGAGGGTGTCAATCAAAAGTGTTAGCTATGGAGCTCTCTAGATTAAAGGTTTTTAGGGTACGTAGAAGTAAGACGAATATATACATTGCAAGTTCAATTAACATAAGAAGTTGAAATTGAGGTGAGATTAGATGGGATTGTGCTGCCTAGATCCAAATAGTTCAAAATATCTAGGCTCGTTGTTGTAGGACTATGGAATGATCCATAAATCAAAATGGGATGGTTGAAGCAGAGAAATACTACCGGGTGTTATATGATAGCAGGATGCCTCTCAAGCTGAAAGGTAAGTTCTGTAGAACAATTTAAGACCAACAACGCATGTGAAAGTGAATGTTGGGCTGCTAAAGTCCGACACATCCACAAGATTGGTGTCTTAGAAATGTCAATGCTAAGATCGATGTGCGGTCAAACAAGATTCGACAAGATTAAAAATGATCCATTTGTCAAAAGGGTGAAAGTGACACACATTGAGGATAAAATGAGAGAAGATCGCTTGAGATGGTTTGGTAAATGTTTTGTGCATATCTCCATATGCACCTATCCATAGGTGGGTGAGTCAATATGTTAAAAAGGACGAGGCAGACCTAAACTCTCATGGGATGAAGTTGTCTCGAAAGATTTATGGTCTCTTAGAAATAATGTAGACTTAGTGAAAGATAAGGCACAATGGAAGAGAAAGACTTGTGTAGACGATGCTAAATAGTTGAGAATATAGGCATGTTAACATATTTACTTTAGGTCCTATACTTTAGGAGTCTTGTTAGAGATTTTTATGCCAGTGATATATGGAGAACTTCTAATACTCATTTTTTTAATAGTACCCAAAGGTGTGGCCTGGTGATCAGTGAAGTGAGTGAGAACCATGGGGTTTCAGGTTTAAATTCCAGCTGAAGCAAAAACACTAGGTGATTTCTTTTCATTTTTTCAAGTGGAGAGTTAACTGGTACCTATTGCTGGTGGGAGGTGGTTGGTA
Source organism: Nicotiana glauca (assembly GCA_026770625.1). Classification (NCBI taxonomy): domain Eukaryota; kingdom Viridiplantae; phylum Streptophyta; class Magnoliopsida; order Solanales; family Solanaceae; genus Nicotiana; species Nicotiana glauca. The sequence continues at coordinate 6,717 of MU738400.1, forward strand.
TCCCGTTGAATTAGTCGAGGTGCGCAAGCTGGCTCGGACACTACGGTTAATAAAAAAACTAATTTTTTTTTTGCTACCAAACCCGGTATGGGGGTTTGGTAGGGCTCTCAATAGTTGATTTGTGTTTTGGTTTATGTTTTGAGATTACTCCATGCCATTTTATTTATGGTTTATGGTTTATGTTTTGATAATTGTCTATGTGATTTTTCATAGAGTTACTAATACTCTCCTGTTTTGCTTTTGTTTTTATTCTCCTTTTCCTGAGCCGAGGGTCGATTGGAAACAGCCTCTCTGCCCTTTCGGGTAGGGGTAAGGCCTGAGTACGTATTACCCTCCCAAGACCCCATCATGTGGGATTATACTGGGTAGTTGTTGTTGTTGTTGTTGTATGATGTTGGCCTGAGATAAACTTAAAAGGTGGAATGTTATTAGTGAGAATTCATATACCCGACCCATCTTATTTGGGATTGAGGCGTAGTAGTGATTCTTATTATTGAGAAAACTAAACAAAGGATGATATCAGTTGGATTTAAAAATACATTTAAAGAAATTTCGAAATGGCAAAATACTTTCTAACGATGGACATTGCTGGAGAGATCTCATAGATTGTGTTTTCTGCTTCAATTGATTAATTTGAAAAGAGGAAGAAATATCTTAGATCAAATTGGTGAGTAGGTTTCAGAGATTAGTACTTTTGCTGAAAATGATAACAAGCTAGAGTAATAGCCTGTGGAGGGGGGTATTAAGAGGAACTTGAATTAGATTCTATGAGTCTTTTGTATTTTTAAGAGAATCCTCCACTTAACTATTCTTAAGGCCACCAGAAACTTTTTTTTATTGTTATTTTTTTAAATAATCAAGAAATCCTGAGCAATGGCGTAAGGTTTGAAACTCAATGGATAATGGGCGTCTTGCCTTCTCCACTTAAGTATCAATTTTATATGATTTGAGTTTCTGCTATCTTTAAAAATTGATGAATCCTTTTCACTAAATTTTTCTCCTCCGTGAATTTTGGTTTATTGAATCAGTTGGGCTTATTTCACGTTGAATAATGCTGAAGTGCATTTAGTTTGTTTCTTTGCACCAGTGTTCAAAACCATTTCTTGACATGTCGCACAGTTAGTTTACGTTTGGTTTGTTTCCTGAAAGTATCCATGCTAATATGAGGAAGTGTGAATTGATTTAGACTGATTCGTTCCATGTATGAATTTTGCAAGTATAGATATTGTCATATTTCTTAGATTTCAAATATCTGGGATTAGATAAATTGATAACAATAATCAGGATAAGTACATGTTAAAGTACCTCATATTATAATGATTGTGCACATACTTGTCATATGTGTTGAGCAATGGCTTGTGTGATGCTTGGATATTGAATTTGTTTTGTAAATTGAGTAAATAGTATATACTAAAATTTGGATTGATTTAGGAGACTTCTTCACTCCGCTATGGGGGATATTACTAGATTATGACATATAATAGGTTGCCCAAGGGGGTTTATTATGTGTTTAAATTTGATGTTTTTGATGAGGGCCGTTGTATGAGAATCTTTTTATTTAGTAAATTTGTTCTGTCTGCCTAAAGGTGATAGGTTCCTAATATTGAAATATTTTCTTGCCCTGGCTCCAAAGGGGATGGGTTTCTAATATTGAAATATTTTTTTGCTTAGCTTAAAGGAGGACGACCTGTTGTTGTTGGACACTTGGACTCATTGTTGTGACAATATCATTATTCTTATACCTTGCTATTCCCAGTCATGTTATGTTATGTTATGTACAATTACTATTACTTTAAACAACAACGATGCTGAAGTTGTGGTCTTGTCAAGGTCCAACCTTAGGAGATGGAAGGAGGATTTTGAATTTGCTGTAGGCATGGTTGATATAGATCAAGTTTTGCATGAATATAAGCCACCACCTCTCAATAACTCTAGCACAACTGCTGAAAGAGATAATTATGCACTATGAGAGAGATCTAATTGGCTATGCATCTTTGCCTTTGGAAGGTCAATTGCTGAACATCTCAAGAGTGGCTTGTCTAATACTATTAATGTTAAGAAATATTTTGCCCGAGTGAAACAAAGATATTTTGTATCCAATACTGCTGAGACTGGAGAAAATGAGTAAACTTGCGGGATGAAGTATAATAACGCTGAAGGGGTTAGAGATTATATACTTAAAATGGTTCACTTGCAGTTTAAACTAAACGCTCTAAACATAGTTCTTTTGGATGCTTATTGTTCACTTTGCTCTTAACTCCTTGCTTGCTGGATTTAGCTAGATGAAAACTGCCTATAATACTCAGAAAGGAGTTTTGGTCAATTAATGAACTCATTTCAAAATGTGTTGTTGAAGAAAAGAAAACTAGAAAAGATAAAGGGTGAGATTGTCTTACTTGTTTCCAATGAATCGAAAACAAGCTCTAGTAAGGGACCTAGGAAATTTCAAAGGTTTGATCATCAAACTTTTAGGAAAGGTCAAAATATTTTGCATGCCGTTTGGTGTTCTGGACTTTTTTTTTTTAAAGTATGATGACTAGACCATTGAAACTTATTATGTTAGTAGAGCTTGCTTTGGAATCATGGGAAACAAGGAAGTCAGTCTCGCCCATCTCTTTTTTAATTTTTCCTCTTTAACAACACATTTCGAGATTAGGTCATTAGTTTTTCGAGTCTCATATTGAGTGTTATAGGTTGCTTAATCGGGCTAAACTCAGCAAGCAAAGAGTTAAGAGCAATGGGAATAATATAACCATTCAGAAGAACTATGTATAACCTTTCAGTTTAGACTGAATGTGAACCAGCTTACGTATAACCTTTAACCCCCTCCAGTGTTATCATACTTCGTTCCAACATGTTTTACTCATTAGATCTCCGGCCTCGGCCTTATTGGATACAAAATATCTTTGTTCCACTTAGGCAAGAAACTTCTTAGCATTGGCAGTATCTAGCAAGCTATTCTTTCAACAATTGGCCTTTTAAATGCAAGGTTGCATAAGCCTATTAAATCTCTCACTTAGCATAATTATATCTTTCAGTAGTTGTGCTAGATAGAGGTGGTGGCTCATTTTTCAACGAAGCTTGATCTATATCGTCCATGCCTAAAGTATATTAAAGATCGTCTTTCCATCTTTTAAAGTTAGGCCCGGGCATGAACTTCAACATTGTTGTTCAAAGTGATGGTGTAACTGTATATAACACCACATGAATAGGATTTATCATAACAACAAAACATAAGAATGATGATATTATCACAACAATGAGTCCAACTGCATCAACAGGTCCTTCTCCCCCCCCCCCT
>MU738402.1:3247-30988 GCA_026770625.1 Nicotiana glauca
TGTACTTTGATTATTTATTTCCTGTCTATTGTATTCCGGACAGAGGTTGTATTTTATTTCATTATCAGTAGTCGCTCATGCACTTGTGACACCGGGTTCTGGGATGGTTTTCGAAAAGTTTAATTTAATTGTTATTGTTAATTTAAATCGAAGCAAAACCCTTTTATTTGTGAAAATGGAAGTAAAATTCTGGAATTTGATGTATTTAAAAAGGATTTTTAAGTCGGTAATCTAATTGGCTGGCCTGACAGCGATGTCCGGCGCCACCACGACCCTTAGTGGATTTTGGGTCGTGACACCAGCGCTACCGCTTCTGTGGTTCGCTCTTCCGCTTCTGCGAAGCCTGCCTTCCATCTCCTTGCCGCTTCTGCGATCACAGCTCCACTTAAGTGGTTCTGCTGCTGTGGTCCAAGACCCGCAGAAGTGGAAATACCAGAAACATCATGCCTTCAGCTGTGTGAAATTCCAAAAACTCCCCATTAGCCATCCGAAATTATCCCGAGGCCCCCGGGACCTCATCCAAAAGCACCAACATAACCCATAACATCATTCAAACTTGTTCCAATAATCAAAACACGTCAAACGATGCTAAAACAATCAATTCACATCGGATTCAAGCCTAAGTTTCTTCAAAACTTCCGAAATGCGCATTCGATCAAAAACCCAACCAAACAATGTCCGAATGACCTGAATATTTGCACACATATCCAAAATCACCCAACGAAGCTGCAGCAACTCTCGGAATTCCATTCTGACCCTCAGATCATAATCTCACCTATCAACCGGAATTGGCCAAAATTCTAACTTCGCCAATTCAAGCCTAATTCTACACCGAACCTCCAAATTCAATTCCGATCACACTCCTAAGCCACAAATCGCTCCCAGAGCTAACCGAACTATCAGAATTCACATCTGAGCCCTCTAACTCATAAGTCAACATCCAATTGACTTTTCCAACTTAAGCCTTCTTAAAAGAGACTAAGTATCTCATTTCTTATTAAAACCATTGCAAATCAACCTGATTATACAAGATACAGATAATGAAGCATAAAGAAGCTAAAAATGGGGAAAACAGGGCGGTAATACCTGAGACGACGGGTGGGTCGTCACAACTAGCTCACTCATAAGGTCAATAAAAGAGTCCATGGCTGCTTGAGAAATATTCCAATCAGATTTGATACTTAGTAATCTAACTGGAACAGAGAGCTTAGCATGCAGACTTCCATTACATAGTGGACGACTAGTTTCCTCTAACTATTTATAAAAATGTTTTGCGTTATCATATGGAGTTCAACATTTTCATTGGGCTCACCCCCTAAGTGCATCCCAAAAGCATCCGCAACCATATTATGAATTCTAGAATCACGATTTGTATTCTTCACCGACCTACTACTTTCACCCACAACCATGTTATGAAATATCCCATGGCTACCATTGATCTCTCCATGATTAGTCCACGCAAAGTAATTTGCTATCAATCCCTTCCTATAAAGATGATATTTAACTTCCGCCGGTTTTCCAAACTTCATACAGTTGCACCTAACACAAGGGCACCTAATTACTCTTTCACTTAGGTATGGTGGAAGTGACATTTCAGGTCTAATAAATTCATCAACCCTTTCTACGAAATCCTCTTGCAATCCCTGCCGATTAGGATAATTCCTATTGTACATCCAAGTACGATGTTCCATCTATACAAATAAAATAAGATCAAATTAATTTAGTTAATTCATATCCTAATCCTTTTTTAGATAATTAATTTCATATCCTAAAATTTCAATTCATATTAGAAAGTTCAATACATAAACTACAAGTTGATGTTTAGCTTAAGGGATATATATTTGTATGTATATCGCCTCATATTTTAATTTTGTTTCATAGATTTAGGATGTGAAATGCTATGATTTATATCAATTTGAAGTGTTTTTATGTGTAGCAATGATTCGGGAGCAATTGGGGGCAAAACACGCAAGATTTGAGCCAAAACGAATGAAACCGGGAAACTTGCGAATTTGAACGCCACATGTGGTGCCTAGCCCTACCTATGGCACCAAAAATAGTAGCAGCAAATATTGGAGCACCTTGGAGGGCGCCTAGAGCTATCCAGGATGCCGGTGACGGGAATTTTCTCCAATTTCACCCGAAACAAGGTTATTTCGGCCCTAGACCTACCTAACATGTATAAAAGCAAGACTAAACTTATTTGTAAGGGGAGAGACACCACTTTGCAGGAAAAACACACACGGGTTCGTGAGGAAGCATAGAATTCTCAATTTTCTTCATCTTGTTCTAGTATTTTCAATTGATTAAACAATTATGCAATTATTTGATTACATCATGAGTGGCTAAACACCTATTGTTCTGGGGTTGTGATTTAGCCATGAATATTGTTGTTTTGTATTAGCTTGACCTTAATTATAATTCACCAATATATGATTTTTTCTTCAAATTGCTTAATTGTCTGGCCAGCAGTTAGGTTCTATTTACTATCTATGCTATGCTTGGGAAAACCGTGTTAAGGTTAGAGAAGAATTGAAGAGAGCATGTTCTAAACCCTTAGGGGAAGCGAATTTATGGTTAGGATAGGAATATACCTAGTCACCGTGCTTAATTAACTATCGTAATCTTAATGTATTGTTAATAGATTGATTTCATAGGAATATATGCATTAATCAATTGATAATAGGTGAGTAGTACTTCAGGAGAAGGCTATGAGAGTATTTATCGATTAATTAGCAACCACGAGTAAAATATATGAAGGGAAGAGTTAATTAGAACACAATACCAATGGTGATTTGATCACAACCCTGGAATACTTGTCTCTACTGAATACACAACAATCAACTCGTTACTTGATAAGTTAGCTATTATTTGGAATCGTATTATAATATAATCATATTATTGGACTTTGATTGTAGTTGGATTCAATCACAATTTTAGTGATTTAGTGAGTGGTTTATACAAGTCTCTATGGATTCGACACTCAACTTATCATTATATTACTTGTCGACCACGTATACTTGCGTCTGCATTTAGGAGCAAAGAGTTTTTGGCGCCGTTGTCGGGGACTTGAATATAAACTACTTTCTAGTTTTTGCTTTAATTGTTTATTTCGTCTAGTCTTACATTACTTGATTGTTGCTCTAATCTTGGAAACTTTGATTGAATGCGTAAGGTCAGAAGCCAGGACAGACTCAACGGCTTTGACCTCGAACCTGACAAAACATTTCACTGGAGGCTGAGGGAAGCAAGGGATACAAACGATATTCAAGCACTCATTCAATTTTCTGTGAACATGGTAGAGGAGCAACATATGGCTGTTCAAGAGGTAGCAATGCCCAGTATTGCAAATGTTACCTCCGGCAAAGTGAAGCCCTGAATCACTGGGCACTTTGAGCTGAAATAGAGCATGATCTAGCTACTTCATACAAATGGGCAGTTTATATGTCTTCCACACGAGGATCCACAACAATATATTCTGAACTTATTGGAGATTAGTGATACTTATATCACTAACGGGGTCACTCCAGATTATGTGAGGCTCACACTTTTTCGATTCTCTCTGTTGGGCGAAGCTAAGCGATGGCTAAAGGCAGAACCAACTAATTCAATTACATCATGGAATAATTTGGCAAGAAAATTTCAGGTAAGGTTCTCCCCTTCAGGTAAAACTGCAAAGATCAGAAGTGAGATAGTTGCCTTCAAACAAAAAGCAGGGGAATCTTTATACTTAGCTTGGGAAAGGTTCAAGGGGATACTCAGAGACTGTCCTCATCACAATCAGACGAATGATGTGTTAGTTCACACTTTCATAGAAAGGCTCCGCCCCCAAACAAAAATTATAGTAGATGCTGCAGCTGGAGGTCAAGTATTGGAGAAAAGCTTTGATGAATTTTATGCATTATTGAACAAATTCTCCAAAAGCAATCCGGATTGGCAAGGAGAAATGGTACAAAAATCACCATTGGTTCTTGAATTAGATGTTGTCTCAGCATTGTCAGCACAGGTCTCTACGCTGACCAACCAAGTCAATGAGATGACCATGATCATTAACAAGCAACAAGCCCAGCCAGTGTAACAAGTTCAAATATTTTGTGAGGTATGTGGAGAGGGTCACATGAGCAATCTATGTCAAGCAAATCTAGAGTCTGTATATTTTGTGGGAAATGCAAATCAAGACCAAACAAATCAGTATGGGGACACTTACAATCCCAATTGGAGGAATCACCCAAACTTCTCATGGGGTAGAAATCAAGGCAATCAAAATCAATATCGGCCTCAAGCACCTCAACAACAATCCAGACCACCTCAGGCTGAACAATAAGCTAGCCTTGAGGAGATGATGAAGAAATTGATGGCCGACCAACAAGCCCTCAATCAGAAATTAATAGCAGATCAACAAACTTTCAATGAGAAATTAATAGCAGATCAACAAACTTTCAATCAAAAAATAATGGCTGATCAACAGGCTCAAGCAGCAGCACTGAGAAATTTGGAACACAACATGGGCCAACTTGCTAGAGCCCAAAAATAACAGACCAGTAGGGGCTCTTCCTAGTGATATTGAGCCCAATCCTAAAGTTCAAGTCAATGTGATTACCTTGAGAAATGGAAGAGCATTAGAAAAACAAGAATACATCTCATCCTGAAGGAGAATTAGTTCCTAAGCCAGTTGAGGGGAATGAGAAAGATGATAAAAGAACCGATCCAGTAATTGAGACTAGGCCAGCACCTCCGTTTCCACATAGACTACAAAAGCAAAAAGATGATGCTTAGTACAAGAAATTCTTCGATATTTTGAGCCAAGTGAGTGTGAATTTGCGTCTGGTGGAAATTTTGCAGGAAGTGCCTAAATATGCAAGGTATCTCAGATATATTGTGTCAAATAAATGATGACATGCAGAGTTCGAAATAGTTGCACTTACTGAAGAGTGCAGTGCCAAAGTTTAGAGTAAACTTCCCCCTAAGTTGAAGGATCCTAGGAGTTCCGCAATTCCTTTGTCTTTTGGGAAAAAAGAGTTGGTAGAGCCTTGTGTGATTTAGGGGCTAGTATAAATTTGATGCCATTCTCCTTGTTCAACCAACTCAGATTGGGGGTGCTTAGACCTACTACAATTACTTTATAGTTAGAAGACAGGTCACTAGTCATGCTAGAAGGAATTATTGAGGATGTGTTAGTTCAAGTGAGAAAGTTTATTCTTCCTGCTGATTTTATTGTTCTTGATTACGAGGCAAATAAGGAAGTGTCCATTATTTTTGGGCGACCATTCTTAGCTACTGGTGGAGCAATTATTGATGTGAGGGTAGGGAAGTTAAAAATGAGAGTTGACGATGAGGAGGTCACTTTTAATGTGTACAAGGCACTTAATCTCCCTAATCATTATGATGACTTATATGTGATTACTGTGGTCGAATTGAAGGAAATAGAGCAGAGTGAGTATGTGAATTATAGTGATCCAGATGGGACAATTGAGTTGGAGGAGGTGGTGTTTGCAGCTGAGTGTGTAAAGATGATTGCAAAAAGAGACAGAGATAAAATAGGAGACCTTCCGAGAGCGTGCAAAAAGGATAGACTTCATGGGAGAAAGAAGAAGAGAAAGTGTCCAGCCTGAGTAGAGTAGTAGAGTCATCCCACGATTATAAATAAGGCGATTGTTGGGAGGCAACCCAACCTGTATATCTTTTATTTATTTATTTTTTTGTCAAGTTTTGTGTTGTTTTTATTTTGCAGAGTAGGGGAAGTCTGAGTACCCAAAGTAGAAGCTTAGGAGCACGTTTGAGCTTAAGTGTGGGGTCGTCCCGAATCTAAAGATTTAGGATCATGTCCGAGCTAAGCCCAAGAGGGTTTCAAGGAGTATTTCTCACCCCTGTTTTAATATTTTTATCTGTGATCGTACATCAAGGACTATGCATAATATAAGTGTGGGGTGAGGAAATTACTTTTTGAAGTGTAATTGTATAAAACAAATGTTTTATTTATTTAGTTTTCTTTTAGAACTCGTAGTAGACATAGTCTAGGTTTTAAAAAATTTAAAAAAATGAAAATTGAAAAAAAAATTAGAAAAAGTTCGGATTTTTCCCAACGATGGATCTTTTGGACAATTTTCTTGAGGGTTAAAGTCCGACTAAAAATACCAAAAAGATTTTTTTTAGGATAGTTAGGTAGTATCCCTTGGTTTTTCTTTGGGCGCCGGTTTTCTTCCAAGGATGTAGCTCGAACGGGGTACTTTATTTTTTTAAGGAGTAGTTTTGGAAGAAACTGAGTCGATCTGAGATATTCATTGACATGGTTGATGCTGGCACATTAGGCTATGATATACATTCTGTTGTTTGAATTTTGAAGCCTAAGTAAAGTAAATAGCCTATTTTGTGACGCCTCTTTTTAGTTGTTTGACTCGTATGCCACATAGTGTAATATTGCTTAAATTTCTCAATTATGTGTGCTTTCTTAACTTGAGAGTTGAACATAACCGTCTTGATTGAGTCATGTGCAACGTGTGTGTGAGGATTAGTGATTTTCTATGCTATCATATGTATTCTAGAACTTGCCCAGTGTGTTAATTGAAGCAAAATTGGAATTTGTGCTCATCTAGGAGGTGACGTAGGTATTTTCTTGCTTGATCATGGATGTGCTTGACATATAAAAATAAAATTTCCTGTAGCTAGCCCCTTTGAGTCTATAGACCTTTTTTATTGGCACCCACATTACAAGCCATGCCCCCATTTTGTTCTTGATTTGATATTGATTGAACCTTTACCTCCTAAGGCACTTAGTTGCTAAAAGAAGTAAGGTGAGAGATTGGGAAGTAGCTTTTGAGTGGAATCATGGAATGGTCCATTGGTGAACTAAAGTTGAAATCAAAAGTCACTAGCCGTTGAACTTTAATGTATGGAGTGTAGGAAGAGAAGAAAAAAAAAGAGAGAAAGAAAAAGAAAAATTGCAAGAAAAGGGAAAAAAAATATGATAGTTCAAATAATGTAGAAAAATACACATCTCTAATTTTTATTAATTTTGCTAGTGGGAGTATAGAAGTGCTTAATTGAAAAAGGGCTATGTTGTATATGGTTTGTGGCAAGTGAATTGGTTAAGAAGAATATGTGTTTGAGTTGTGAGTGTAGTGTATTAAAGTGCTTAGGAGGGTTAGTAATTATTCCTAAATATATCCTACCAGTCCCTTAGCCTACATTACAACCTTAAAAGACCTAATTGATCATGGATTTGGCTAGCTTAAATTAGTGGAGATTTACACTACGGGCAAGCTTATGGTACAGTCACATGATGCATATGAATTCTGTGTGAGAGTGGGTGAATTTGGTTCAATTGTGTGATGTCCTTAAATTATGTTCAAAATCATATTTGAATGTGTGGACTAGTCTATATTCACACTTTTGGTTGTTGGTGAGGGCACATGATCTCATGAATGATTGGTAATGTTGTAAACCTTCTTGTTGGGTAAGTGCATGAGTTGAGAGGGCTTAGTGGTTACAAGTTGACTCTTGAGGTCGGGTGGTTGTAAGTAGGTTATTGGAGTGATTGAATTGAATTTTTATACTTGGGTATACTTAAACGGGAAGAATGTAAAATTTCGTATGTTCATGCTTTTGTGCCGGTATTGATCATAGTAAAGGGTATAGTGTGTGGTTAAAAGTTAGAGTGCTCCTCTATAATTGAGACTTGTACGTAGTTGGCGGTTTATTAGATTTTCCCATTGCTCGAGGACGAGCAAGAGTCTAAGTGTGGGGTGTTTATGTTTAGCTTAAAGCATATACATTTGTATGTATATCGCCTCATATTTTAACTTTTTTCACGGATTTAGGATGTGAAATGATATGATTTATATTAATTTGAAATGTTTTTATGTGTAGGAATGGTTAGAGAGCAATTGGGGGCGAAACGTGCAAGATTTTAGCCAAAACAAACGAAACAGGGAAACTTGTGGCGCCAAAAACTGTAGCTAAAAATATTGGAACGTCGTGGATGGCATCTGGCACTACCCAGGGTGCCGGTGATGTGACTTTTCTCCAATTTTGCTCGGGACAAGGTTATTTCAGCCCTAGACCTACCTAACACGTATAAAATCAAGAGTAAACTTATTTGTGAGGGGAGAGACGCCACTTTGGAGGAAAAACACACACGGGATCGTGAGGAAGCATAGAATTCTCAGTTTTCTTCATCTTTTTCTAGTATTTTCAATTGATTCCGTAATTATGCAATTGTTTGATTACATCATGAGTGGCTAAACATCCGGTTTTCTGGGTTTCTAATTTAGCCATGAATATTGTTGTTTTATATTAACTTGACCTTAATTATAATTCACCAATATATGGTTGTTTCTTCAATTCTGTGTTTAATTTCTTAATTGTCTGGCCAACAGTTAGGTTCTATTTACTATCTATGTTATGCTTGGGAAAGCCGTGTTTATATTAGAGAAGAATTGAAGAGAGAATGATCTTAACCCTTAGTGGGAGCGGATTTGTGGCTAGGATAGGAATATACCTCGTCATTGTGCTTAATTAACTTTCGTAATCTTATTGTGTGCTTATTAAATTGATTTCATTGGAATATAGGCGTAGGTTACTAGTACTTCGGGAGAAGGCTATGAGAGAATTTATTGATTAATTAGCAACCATGAGTGAATTATATGAAGGGGAGAGTTAATTAGAACACAATATGAATGGTGAATCAATCACAACCCCGAAATACTTATCTCTACCGAATACACAACAATCAACTCGTTACTTGATAATTTAGTAATTATTTAGAATCATAGTTTAGTATAATCATATTATTAGAATTTGATTTTAGCTGGATTGAATAAAAAAAATTGTGATTTTGTAAGTGGTTTATACAAGTCTTTATGGGTTCGACACTCAACTTATCATTATATTACTTCTCGACCACGTATACTTGCGTGTGCGTTTGGGAGCAACAAAAGTCCAATTCATATACTAAAATATTGTGATGACCCGGCCGATCATATTAAGAATTAATACCCGAATCCCCTATTAACTACTTTTGGTGTATTTATTTCTGCTATTTTGATTTGCCGGGATGTTTGGCTTTAAGTTTAGGGGAGTTTTGGGACACTTAGTCCCTAAATGAGAGCTTAGGTGTTAGAAAGTTGACCGTAGTCAGAACAGTGTGAAGACGGCCTCGAAATGGAAATCTGATGGTTCAGTTAGCTCCGTCCGGTGATTTTAGGCTTAGAGGTGTATTCGGATTGTATTTTGGATATCCGTAGCTAATTTAGGCTTGAAATGCTAGAAGTTGAATTTTTAAAGTTTCCCGGTTCGATAATGAGATTTTGATCCAAGGGTAAGAATGGAATTTTGAAAGTTGGTGTAGCTATGTAGTGTTGAATGTGACGTATGTGCAAAATTTCAGGTCATTCGATGGGGTTTGATAGAATTTTTGATCGAAACTGTATTTTTAGAGTTTTTGGGATTCTTAGGCTTGAATCGAATGAAAAATCGGTGTTTTGATGTTGTTTTGAGCGTTCTAAAGTTTGGAACAAGTGTGAATGAAGTTACGAAATAGGTTGGTAGGTTTGGTTGAGGTCTTGGATGCACTAGGATGATTTTTAATGGTTGATAGAAGGTTTTGGGATGGATTGAAGCAACTGAAGCTGCTGGTATTCTTTCATAACCGCACTTTGGGTTTAGGTTCCGTAGGTGCGGAGCTGCAGAAGTGGCGGAGAAAGTGCAAATGTGGATTTAGGGAGGATCATCAAGTTTCGCAGATGTGGGTAGTATACCACAGAAGCAGTACCGCACCTGCGGATGAGTAACCGCAGATGTGGAAATTGGTCTTTAAGTGAAAGTCGCATATGCGACAAAGTCCTCGCAGAAGTGGGACCGCAAGGCCACAGAAGCGGAAATTGCTAGGCAGAACATAAAGTTCAAAATAGAGGGTTTTGAGTTCATATCACAAAATTTAATTGGGAGCCCAATAGATGACGAGTTTTGGAGAGGTTTTTGGAAGGAGTTTCCTAGTAATGATTCTTAACTCCTTTTTTCTTAAAACCCATTAATCTAAACATGAATTCATCATTTTAATTTTGGATTGGGGATGAAAATTGGGAAATAATTGGAAGGAAGTCATTAGACCTAGAATTTGACTTTTGATTGAGAATTTGACCTTTAGATTTGGATAATTTTTTTGTGCATGAACTCTAGAGTGTGAGGATTCTGAAAATATAAATTTGACCCAATTCCGAGACGTGGGCCCAAGGGGCATTTTGTTCATTTTTCCTAATTTCGCGTATTAACTTAGAATTTAATTGTAGAATCAGTTACTTGAAGTGATATTTATAATATGCAATTGAATTGAATAGATTCGGGCCATTTGGAGTCGAGTACTCATGGTGAAGACGTGGTTTTAGGTTGATTTTGAGCTGGTTCGAGGTAAGTGGCTTGCCTAACCTTTTGTGGGGGACTTTTCCCTTAGGATTTGGTATATTTGATAGTTGAAATGCCTTGTATGTAAGGTGACGAGTGCATACTTGTGCTAATTGTTGGAAATCCGGTTTTTATTAAGTAACTACTAGTATGTTTTCTTTCCTGTTTTATTACTTGCACTATTAAGTATGTTGTTAGCTTTTGAAAGCATGTATAAGTGATTAAATTGACTTATTTTTTCAACTGCTTTACCTGAATTCTCTGCAGTATGCTAGGCTAGAATATTTGTTTGCCTTTATATAAAGTTTGACATTTCTGAGTATCTTTCCTGTTGTTGTTGTGTATTTACAATGGGACTACGGATGTGGGATTACGGTAGCTAACCCCTTGTCTGTTTATATTTCGGACTACGGGTGTGGAATTTCGGTAGATCCCCCTTCACAGTTATATGAAACTACGGGAATGCACCTAGTTGATTCTTCTAGTATTGGGTATTTATGTTTAGGACTACGAAACGGGATTACGGTAGATCCATGCATACTATGAGCTGGACTACATGACGGTATCTCGAAATACTTATTGGATATGTACATTTGGGATAACGGGGCGGTATCCTGGAAGATCCCCGATTGATGTTATTGGTGTTAAGCTGTATTTTCTGTTGTGTTTATGTTGCCTCTATTTAGTTGTTGTTGTCCTTTATATCCGGTGTTACTTTTACTATTATACTTATTTATACTGCTCTGTTCTACACTGTTGAAATTTATCTTTTATTTAACCTCAGTAGGGCCCTGGCCTTCCCCGTCACTACTCAAACGAGGTTAGGTTTTGCACTTACTGAGTACCGTTGTGGTGTACTCATGCCCTTTCCGCGCATGATTTTATGTGAAGATCCAGATACTTTGACTCAGTCCTATCACATTTGAGGTGAGGCGAATGCTCTAGCGACTTCGAGGTATTTCTGCCACGTTCGCAGACCGAGGAGTCCCTTTCTATTCTTATTTTTTCGTATTATCCCTTATGTATTTCTGTTCTTTGTTAGACATTCTGGAGTTATAGCTATGTAGTATCCTTAGCTTGTGATTCATGGGTTTTCGGTCTTGTGTATATATATATATATATATATATATATATATGTATATATATATATATATATATATATATGTGTGTGTGTGTGTGTGTGTGTGTGTGTGTGTGTGTGTGTATGTGTATGTGTGTGTGTGTTGGTTTTGAGAGTTAAATATTGTGTATGCCAGCGACACATTTAAACGTTGTTTACTACTTTGTTCCTATTTTAAATTGTTTTACTTTCGCAAATTTGGTTTTTCTTCCACAATTTAGGGTTACCTAGTTATCGAGACTAGGTGCCGTCACGATGGTTCATGGAGGACGAACTGGGTCGTGACAAATACTCAATTTATAAACTAAAAGTTCAATTCATAAATTAAAAGTTCAAATCATATCCTATTTTTACAATTTGTAAACTACAAGTCTAATTCATAAACTAAAATTCCAATATATAAACTAAAAGTCCAATTCATATCCTAAATGTTCAATTCATATCCTAAAATATTTTAATTTGTAAACTAAAAGTCCAACCCATATCCAAAAAATTCAATTCATAAATTAAAAGTTTAAATCATATCCTAAAATTACAATTTATAAACTACAAGTCCAATTCATAAACTAAAATTCCAATACATAAACAAAAAGTCCAATTCATATCCAAAAAGTTCAGTTCATAAATTAAAAGTTCAAATCATATCCTAAAATTATAATTTATAAACTACAACTCCATTCATAAACTAAAAGTCCAATTCATATCATAAAACCTAGATTCTAACTAAATTATCAAGACAATACAAGGTATAATTCAAATCTAACTAAACCAAATTCAACACTAATTAAACTAATTAGTTAACAAAATTAATTAATAAAACTAATTAACCCTAATCCTCAATAAAATACAATGTTACAAGAATTGAAAAATTAATTGAAACAATAAACTAAAATACATCAAACATTGTAACACACACACTAGAAATAACAAAGATTGAAGGTTATAATTCTAACCTTGGTTTTTTTAGGTGGAGAAGGAGAGAGAGAGAGAGAGAGGGGCGACAGTGGTGGCGGCCGGCAAGCAAGGGGTAGTGGTAGCACGGGGTGGGTGATGGGATTTGGGCGAGTGAAATAGAGAAGGGGAGGGAAAGGGAGAGTTGGGGAAATTTTGGGGAAGGAAATAATAGAAATGGGAGCGAAACCCGTTTTTATCTCTTTAATTAGGAAAAGCGACCAACTTTGGTCGCTATTTTTGGTCTGTAAATAAGTTTTGAGCGTTTGACCAAAAATAGCGACCAACGTTGGTCGCTATTTAAAAAGAGTTAAATTGAAAATAGTGACCAAAGTAGGTCGCTATTTTTATAAAAAAATTTAATTGTTTTTTATATTTTTTTAAAATATTATAAGGTATAAAAAAATTATTTTTAGCTATAAATATTTGTTTTATTTAATACAATTATTATAAATAATTATAAACTATGTAATTATTTTTAATAGATTATAATAGCATCTATGTAAAGTAATTTTTTAAGTTATATTTAAGTATATGAGTAATTTCATATACACGCATAAACTATACTATAATTGATTATCAATCTTATACATCACTACGTACGAATAATTAATGAATTGATAAACAAATATAATATTACTCTATTAATTGATATAATAGTATTTATTATTTGTATTATAACAGAGTTAATGAATTACATTCATTCATCACTAGGTTATAAGTCGATGAATCAATTATAACATATTAATTGATATAAGTCGAGACATTTTATTTTTAATATTCAATGATGCATCGGAGTAGGTTGTAAGTCGATCAATCAATTTACTAGTGTATAAATCCCTAAAATAACCCGACCATGTGTTACTAGCACTTTATGTTCTTATATATATATATATATATATATATATATATATATATATATATATATATATATAGACACTTCTCTGTAATACTATAACGTATATATAGCTTGTTATAGTATATATTAGTGTGTGTATATCTATAACACACACACTTCGTGCTGCTTTAACTACATATATAGCATGTTATAGTATATGATAATGTATTCATTATTTGTATTATAATAAAGTTAGTGAATTACATTCATGTATATTTAATGAAAATTTATATGTATTAATTAGGATCTTGACAAGTCTATCAATCCCTAAAGGAACCCAAAATTGATTCATCAACTTATACCTACTCAGATACATCGTTGAATATTTAAAACAAAATGTCTCGACCTATATAAATTAATCTATTATAATTGATTCATCAATTTATAAGCTAGTGATAAATGAATGTAATTGTGATGAACCAAAAGGTCGTCACTAGTTTTTAAAGTAAATTCTGCGTCCTAAGGCCTTAAAAACCACTTTCAACATCAATTAGATTTGCGTGCGCAGTCTGGACGCATAGTCGGAAAGCCATTATATGAAAATCTGTGAAAATAATAAATTTTGACTATAAAATGAATTAAGTTGACTTTTGTCAATATTTTGGATAAACGGATCAGACCCATGATTTAGCGGTCCCGGAGGGTCTGTAGGAAAATATGGGACATGGGCATATTCCCATAATCGAATTCCGAGGTCCCACGCCCGAGAAAATTTTTAAAGAAAATTATTTTCTGAAATTATATATGAGTTTTGGAAATGGTATATGATTAAAACTTGATGGTATCGGGCCCGTACTTTGGTTTCAGTGCCTGGTACAGGTCTTATATGTGATTTAAGATAAGTCTGTGAAATTTGGTAAGAAACAGACTTGAAATGACGTGAATTAGATCGTATTTGAGAAAACTGGAAATTCTGAAGTTTAAGAAATTACATGATTTTGATGCTAAATTCATAGTTGTTGAAGTTATTTTAGTGATTTTAAATATACGAGCGAGTCCGTATGATATTTTTACATTGATGTGCATGTTTGGTTTGGAGCCCCGAGGGCTCGTGTGAGTTTTGGATAGGCCACGACGTGGATTTTAGACTTGGTAAATTGCAGGATTTTTGCTGGTGTGATCAGGCCTGCAGGCTTCGCATTCGTATTTGCTAAGCCTGGCTCGCAAATGCAGGATCGCAAATGCGAGGGCTTGGTTGCAAATGCGAACCAACCTAGGCCCGCCCTTCCTCCCAAATGCGAGATGTTTCTTCGCAATTTCAACCTTGCAAAAGCGAGTGTCCCTTTACAAATGAAAAGTCTTCTTGTAATGCCTGAGGTCGCAAATGCATCCTATGTGTCGGAAATGCGACATTTCGTTTGCAAAAGCGAAAGTCCCAGTTTCAGAAAGGTTCGCACCCTGGTCGCAATTGTGATATCAGAGATATGTAAAATCACACTTAGACGAATTTTTAATTCCATTTTATATCCTCTAGGGCGATTTTTCAAAAGCATCTTCTTCTCCAACTCAATTGTAAGCCGTTTTAAACTGGTTTTCTTCAATCCTTAACTTCTTCTAACATGATTTCAACTCAAAATCGATGATTTTCATGGGGAAAATTGAGT
This sequence comes from Nicotiana glauca, assembly GCA_026770625.1. Lineage (NCBI taxonomy): Eukaryota > Viridiplantae > Streptophyta > Magnoliopsida > Solanales > Solanaceae > Nicotiana > Nicotiana glauca. Next base: position 18,219 of record MU738402.1, read on the forward strand.
GTTTTGGTAAAACCTAGGTTTTTAAAAAATTGGGGATTCGAACCTCGATTTGAGATTTGGGTTTGTGGGGGGATGGGTAATCGGTTTTGGTTCGAACCTCGGGTTTTGACCATGTGGGCCCAGGGGCGATTTTTGACTTTTGGGTAAAACTTTAGAAAAAAACTCTTTTTCATGCATTAGAATTGATTTATTTAGCGTTTATTGGTGTAATTAAGTAACTTGTGACTAGATACGAGCGAATTGGTGGTGGAATAAAGGGGTAAAGCGATAATTAAGACGTGAATTGTGTTCATGGCATCGAGGCAAGTGTTTGGTCTAACCTTAGCTTGAGGGATTAGGAGTCGAGTCCTATTTGCTATGTGGTGTTTGTTTAGTATGATGTATAGGCATGGTGACGAGTATCTATACATTGGTGTCAAGCATGGCCGTGAGTCTTATATTGTGATTATTATGACTTTATTGTATTGTTCATGCTTTGGGGACTGTTTCTATTGTTGAGCAAATTTTATGGAAGTAATTGTGGCATTGAATATTGAGGAGCGTTGGCTCAAGTCCTATAATGAAATGTGAAAGTGTAAGAGTTAAATTCAACACTTTTTGAGCATTGGCTCGAGTTGTAAAGTGAGTTGAGAAGTAAAAGAAACAAAAGAGAAAAGAATTACTAAATTTGCTCCCTTGCCTGGATATTGTCGTTGTTATGACGTTGTCCCTTGCCAGGACTTGTTGTTGAATTTTTGTTTACTTGCTGGGATTCTTATTAAAATCTCATTTATTCCCTTTCCCTATTATTTGTGATTGTTATTTGGGGTGAGGAAACGCGTTAAAGCAAAAAGGGTGATGTCATGCAGCGTTTTAGTGAGAGAGTAATAAAGCACGAAGGGTGATGTTGTGGTGCACAACGTGCCATTCTGTGCCTATTATATTGATCTTATGGTGAGGAGGAGAGTAAAATTATGAAGGGTGATGTCGTGCACTTGTTCTTGATTTTCTTATTCCTGCTAATAATTGAGTTATGTTGTCCTTTGTGTTTACTTACTAATTTTTTGTTGTCACTTGATTTTATTTCTATGTTATAGATTCCCTTACCCTATTTGCCTTGTGATTTGTTGCTTGGGTGAAGAACAGGGTAAAGCACGAAGTGTGATGCCGTCTATTGTTTTGGTAAGAGAGTGTTAAAGCACGAAGGGTGATACCGTGTACGATTTGTGAGGAAAGAGTGTAAAGCACGAAGGGTGATGCCTTGCCGCACGATGTACCATTCCATGCTGATTATATTGATTATATAGTGAGTATGAGAGTAAAATCATAAAGGGTGATGCCGTGCACTTATTCACTTCTGATTCTGCGTTGATATTTGAGATATATTTTCTCTTATATTTCCCGTTGTCTTTCTATTCTAAATTGATGTTTTCCCCCGCAGCATGTTACCCCTCTCGCACTTGACTGTATTTTACTGTTCTTTTTTTTGCTATATATAGTTGAATTGCACGGGATTATTTGGTAGTGTGGTCCTATCCTCGTCAATACTTCATCCGGGTTAGGCTAGGGACTTACCAACTCATGGGGTCGGTGGTGGTGATATTACCCTCTACACTATTTGCAGATTTCAGAGCAACTTTTGGAGTGTAGATTGGGTGGCTACCATCACTCCAAGTAGAGATCCAAGGTAGACCTGCAGGCCTCCCTAGGCCCTGGCGTCTCCCTCTATCCCGTTATTTCTATTTCATTTCCTTAATTCAGAAATAGTGTATCGTTTATTCTTCAGACTTTGTATGTAGCACTCTTAGATCGTCTGCAGTACTGTGACACTAGTTCTGGGAGGTTGAGGTTCAAACTTTTGTACTTGACATATATTCAAACATTTCATTGCTTTTCTTCTACTTACATTAAATTTCCGTTGTTTACACGTTATTGTTTTATAATTGTTAAAACAAAATAAATGGATAATGAAGTAATTAGTTCAAAAGATTGGCTTGCCTAGCTCACATTAGTAGACGCCATCACGACTCCTGAGGGTGAAAAATTCGGGTCGTGTCAAGTTGGTATCAGATCTCAATGTTACATGGGTCTCACAGTTTATAAACAAGCTTAGTAGAGTTTGAGGGATCGGTATGGAGATGCCTGTACTTATCCCCCAGAGACTACAGATTTAGGAAAAGTTGCACTTCTATTCATCTCTATCGTGCGATGTTGTTCTCTCAATGCTAAATTGAAACCTTTACTCTTGTCCTTTCGCAAATGGCGAGGTCATGTATCTTCAGCTGAGCAGCAGCACAGACCGGTGATAGATCAGCTACGTCTTCAGATGCTTTGTGGAGGTTGGATAAGTTTCACCAAGCTCTTCACTACTACTTTCAGCGGTGCATCTTCTGATGATCCCTAGAATTATCTAAACAGCTGTCATAAGGTTCTCAGGAACATGGGGATAGTAGACACCAGTGGGGTCGATCTTGCTACTTTTCGCTTGTCTGGATCTGCCAAGTCTTGGTAGAGAGATTATTGCTTGGCTAGACCAGCCAGATCACCAGCTTTGACTTGGGAGTAGTTTAGCGAGCTATTTCTAGAGAAGTTTCACCCTATCACTCAGAGAGAGGCCTATCGGAGGCAGTTTGAGTGTCTCCAGCAGGGTTATATGACCGTTACTCAGTATGAGACCAGATTCATCTAGTTGGCTGGTCACGCTCTTATCATACTTCCTACTGATAGAGGGTGAGGAGGTTCATTGATGGACTTATTCAGCCGATACATCTTCAAATGTCTAGGGAGACTAGGAGTGAGATATCTTTCCAAAAAGTGACCAATATGGTACGGAGAGTTAAGATGGTTCTATCACAGGGAGGTGGTCGTGGGTCTGACAAGAGGCCTCGTCATTCAAGTCGATTCAGTGGTACCTCATCTGGAGGTAGGGATTCATATAATAGAAGCCATCCTCCTAGGACTTTTCAGTCAGCACTTCAGGTTTCTCATGGTGCTTTAGGTGGTCGTGGTCCTCAGATGCAGTATTTTGATCAGCAGTCCTACAGTGCACCGCTAGCTCCTATCACTGCACTATCGCTTCAGTGTTTTTGGGGTGGTCATTCAGGTCGTTAGGTCCAGCAGTGTCAATAGTCGAGGGCTTGTTATACTTGTGGTGATATGGGTCACATTGCTAGGTTTTGCCCTTGAGCATCGAGTAGCTCTCAGCATTAGGGTTCCCGTGCCATGGTTCGGGCACCGATTATTCCATTGCCTGCCCAGCCAGCTAGAGACGAGAGTAGAAGTGCTAGAGGTAGAGGTAGAGGCATTAGAGGTAAAGCTCAAGCCGCTAGAGGTAAAGCCCAGCCAGTAGTAGGTCATCCCAGAGATGTAGTTCAGGGTTGTGGGGCGCAGCCCCGATAATTATCTCTTCCAGCCAGACTCGAGGTTGACGCTTCTGATGCAGTTAATACAGGTATTATTATGGTTTGTAGTAGAGATGCTTTAGTTTTATTTGATCCAAGATCTACATACTCCTATGTGTCATCTTATTTTGCACCGTATCTGGTCATGCCTAGTAATTCTTTGAGTGCTTCTGTTCATGTGTCTACACCGGTGGGTGATTCTATTGTGGTAGATCAAGTCCATCATTTTTGTATAGTTGTTATTGGGGGTCTTGAGACTCATATAGATTTGCTTCTTCTATAAATGGTTGATTTCGATGTCATATTGGAGATGGACTAGTTATCACCTTATCACGCTATCTTGGATTGTCATGCCAAGACTGTGACCTTAGCCTTGCTGGATTTACCTCATATAGAGTGAAGAGGGACTCCTGGTAATTCTACCCGCAATGTTATCTCGTATGTGAAGGCTCGACGTATGGTCAAGAAGGGGTGTTTTGCCTATTTGGACTATGTTCGTGATTCTAGTGCTGAGGTTCCTTCTATTAATTCTATGCCCATTCTTCGTGAGTTCCCTGAGCTATTCCCTTTAGACCTACCAGGTATGCCTCCCAACAGAGATATTGACTTTTGCATATATTTGGTTCCGGGCACTCAACCCATTTATATCTTGCTGTATCGTATGGCCCCGACTGAGTTGAATGAGTTGAAGGAGCGAGTGCAAGACTTGCTTAAAAAGGATTTCATTAGACCTGGTGTTTCGCCTTGGGGTGCGCCGGTGTTATTTGTTAAGAAATATGATGGATCGATGCGAATATGTAAAGATTACCGGCAATTGAACAAGGTTACAATCAAGAATAAGTATCTGCTGCCAAGGATTGATGATTTATTTGACCAGCTTCAGGGTGCCAAGGTATTTTCAAATATTAACTTGAGATCTGGCTACCATCAGTTGAGGATTAGGGCATCGGATGTCCCTAAGACAGCTTTTCGCACTCGGTACGGGCATTATGAGTTCTTGGTGATGTCATTCGGGTTGACAAATGCCCCTGCAACTTTTATGGATTTGATGAACCGAGTGTTTTGGCCATACTTGGATTTGTTCGTCATAGTCTTCAATGATGATATTTTGATCTATTCCCACAGCCGGGAGGAGCACGAGCAGAATTATAAAGTGGTTCTTCAGACTTTGAGGGCGAGTCAGTTGTATGCCAAGTTTTCAAAGTGTGAGTTCTGGTTGAGTTTAGTTACATTCCTGGGTCATGATGTATCATTAGAGGGTATTCAGGTCGATCCGAAGAAGATTTAGGCAGTCAAGGACTAGTATAGGCCACCATCAGCTACAGAGATCCAGAGTTTCTTTGGTTTGGAAGGCTACTATCGTCACTTCGTAAAGGGGTTTTCATCTATCGCAGCCCCGATGACCAGGTTGACCCAGAAGGGTGCCCAATTCAGATGGTCGGATGAGTGTGAGGCGAGCTTTTAGAAGATCAAGATAGCTTTGACTATGGCACCAGTGTTGGTTTTGCCCACATGTTCAGGGCCATATACAATTTATTGTGATGCATCTCCTATTTGGCTTGGTGCGGCGTTGATGCAGGATGGCAAGGTCATTGCATATGCTTTGCGGCAGTTGAAGATTCATGAGAACAACTATGCGGTTCATGATTTGAAGTTAGCAGCCATTATTCACGCGTTGAAGATCTGGAGTCATTATTTGTATAGTGTGGCATGTGAGAAGTTCACGGGCTACAAGAGTTTGCAGTATTTTTCAGGCAAAAGGAGCTGAATTTGAGATAGAGAAGGTGGCTGGAGCTGTTGAAAGACTATGATATCACCATCTTATCTCATCCGGAAAGGCCAATGTGGTAGCCGATACCCTGAGTAGGAAGTCAGCCAGTATGGGCAGTCGAGCTTATATTCCGGTTGGTAACAGACCGCTTGCTTTGGATGTTCAGGCTTTGGCCAATCAGTTCATGAGGTTGGATGTTTCTGAGCCCAACTGTGTGTTAGCTTGCATCGTCACTCGTTCTTTATTGTTGGAGCGTATCCAAGATCGGCAGTATGATGATCCTCATTTGGGTTTCCTCAGAGATACGGTGTAGCACGGAGGTGCCAAGCAGGTCACCTTAGGAGATAATGGAGTTTTGAGGTTGCAGGGTCGAGTTTGTGTGCCTAATGTGGGTGGGATTTGAAATTTGATTTAGATGAGGCCCATAGTTCCCAGTACTCTATTCATCCGGGCACCGCTAAGATGTATCAAAATTTGTGGTAGCATTATTGGTGCAAAAGAATAAAGAAGGATATTTTTGCATATGTGGCTTGGTGTTTCAAGTGTCTGTAGGTTAAGTACGAGCATTAGAGGCCTGGTGGTTCATTTTAGAAGATTGAGATTCTTGAGTGGATGTGGGAGCATATCACTATGGACTTCGTTGTTGGACTCCCACAGACTCAGAGGAAGTTCGATGCAGAGTGGGTTATTGTTGATAGGCTGACCAAGTCAGCACATTTCATTCCTATGGCAGTCTCCTATTCTTCCAAAAGGTTAGCTAAGATATATATCCAGGAGATTGTTGGCCTTCATGGTATGCCTATGTCTATCATTTCAGACCGAAGTACACAGTTTACCTCACATTTTTTTAGAGAAGTTCAATGAGAGTTGGGCACACGGATTGAGTTGATCACAGCGTTTCATCCTCAGACGGACGGGCAGCCCAAGAGGACTATTCAGATTTTCGAGGATATGCTCTGTGCTTGTTTCATTAACTTTAGAGGCTCGTGGGATCAGTTTTTCTTTTAGAAAAGTTTGCCTGCAACAACATCTACCAGTCGAGTATCCAGATGGCTCCTTATGAGGCTTTGTATGGTAGGCAATATCGGTCGCTGGTTGGATGGTTTGATTCGGGAGAGGCTCGGATGTTGGGTACGGATCTAGTTCAAAATGCCTTGGACAAGGTCAGGATTATTCAGGATAGGCTTCGTACAGCTCAGTCCAGGCAAAAGAGCTATGTCAACCGCAAGGTTCGTGATTTGGCATTCATGGTCGGAGAGCAGGTATTACTTCGAGTGTCGCCTGTGAAGGGCGTGATGAGATTTGGGAAGAAGGGAAAGCTTAGCCCTAGGTTCATTGGCCCGTTTAAGATTCTTGATCGAGTGGGAGAGGTGGCTTAGAGACGTGTGTTGTTGCCGAGCTTATCAGCCGTGCATCTAGTATTTCATGTGTCCATGCTTCGAAAGTATCACCGCAGTCCATCCCAAGTGTTAGATTTCAGCACTGTCCAGTTGGACAAGGACTTGTCTTATGAGGAGGAGTCGGTAGCTATTCTAGACCAGTAGGTTCGTCTGTTGAGATCGAAGTGTTTTCCTTCTGTTTGTGTTCAGTGGAGAGGCCAACCTACTGAGGCATCGACCTGGGTGTCCGAGTCCGATATGCAGAGCCGTTATCCCCATATTTTCCCTAACTCAGGACTTCCTTCTTCTATCTGTTCGAGGACGAACGGTTGTTTTAGAGGTAGCGAATATGATGAACTAAAAGGTCATCACTTGTTTTTAAAGTAAATTCTGCGTTACGAGGCCATAAAAACCTCTTTCAGCATCACCTCCATTTATGTGCGCAGTCTGGGCACGTAGCCAGAAAGCCATTATGTGAAAATCTGTGAAAAACGATTAATTTTAACTATAAAATGAATTAAGTTAACTTTGGTCAACATTTTAGGTAAACAGACCCCAGACCCGTAATTTGGCGGTCTTGGATGTTCCGTAGGAAATTATGGGAAATGGACGTATGCCCGAAATTGAATTCCGAGGTCCCGGGCTCGAGAAATAAATTTTTAAAGAAAATATTTTTTTGAAATTATTATGAGTTTTGGTAATGAAATATGATTAAAACTTGATGTTATCGGGCCCGTATTTTTGGTTCTGATACTCAGTACAGGTCTTATATGTGATTTAAGATAAGTCTATGAAATTTTGTAAGAAACGGACTTGAAACAACGTGAATCGGATCATATTACAGAAAATTGGAAATTTTGAAGTTATTAAGAAACTTCATGATTTTGATGCTAAATTCATAGTTGTTGATGTTATTTTAGTGATTTGAATGCACGAGCAAGTCCGTATGATGTTTTTAGGTTAGTGTGCATGTTTGGTTTGGAGCCTCAAGGTCTCGGGTGAGTTTTGGATATGCCACGGGGTGGATTTTAGACTTGGTAAATTGTAGGATTTTTGCTGGTGTGATCAGGCCTGCAGGCTTCACATTTGCGAAGCCTGGCTCACAAATGCAAGATCATAAATGCGAGGGCTTGGTCGCAAATGCGAACCAGCCTAGGCCTGCCCTTCCTCACAAATGCAAGATGTTTCTTCACAATTCTGACCTCGCAAGTGCAAAGTCTTCTTGTAATGCTTGAGTTCGCAAATGCGACATTTCGTTCGCAAATGTGAAAGTCCCAGTTTCTGAAGGGGGTCGCAATTGCGATATCAGAGACCTGTAAAATCACACTTGGATGAATTTTTAACCCATTTTCATATCCTCTCAAAACATAAACACTTTAGGGCGATTTTTCAGAGGCATATTCTTCTCAAATTCAATTGTAAGTCATTTTTAACTAGTTTTCTTCATCCTTAACATCTTCTAACATGATTTCAATTCAAAATCAATGATTTTCATGGGAAAAATTGGGTGTTTTGGGTAGAACCTATGTTTTTCAAAAATTGGGGATTTGGACCTCGATTTGAGGTTCGGTTTCAAAATAAATTATATATTTGGGTTCGTGGGAGAATGGGTAATCGGGTTTTGGTTTGAACCTTGAGTTTTGACCATGTGGGCCTGGGGAGATTTTCAGCCTTTGGGTAAAACTTTAGAAACAACTCCTTTTCATGCATTGGAATTAATTCATTTAGCATTTATTGATGTAATTAAGTAAATTATGACTAGATACGAGTGAATTGGTGGTGGAATCAAGTGGTAAAGCGATAATTGAGACGTGAATTGTGTTCGTGGCATTGAGATAAGTGTTTGGGCTAACCTTAGCTTGAGGGATTAAGAGTCGAGTCCTATTTTGCTATGTGGTGTTTGTTGAGTACGACATATAGGCATGGTGACGAGTATCTATACGTTGGTGTCAAGCATGCCGGTGAGTCTTATATTATGATTATTATGACTTTGTTGTATTGTTCATGCTGTGGTGATGGTTTCTATTATTGAGCAAAGTTTGTGAAAGTAATTGTGGCATTGAATATTGAGGAGCGTTAGCTCAAGTTGTATAATAAAATGTGAAAGTGTAAGAGGTAAATTGAACCCTTTTTTATCATTGACTCGAGTTTTAAAGTGAGTAGAGAAGTAAAAGCAAAAAAAATAAGAGAAAAGAATGATTACATTTGCTCTCTTGAAGGGATATTGTTGTTGTTACGATGTTGTTCGTTGCTGGAACTTGTTGTTGAATTATTGTTCTCTTGATAGGATTCTTATTGTAATTTCATTTATTCCATTGCCCTATTGTTTGTGATTGTTGTTTGGGGTGAGGAAGAGTGTTAAAGCATGAAGGGTGATGTCGTACATTATTTTTGAGAGAGAGTTATAAAGCACGAAGGATGATGCCGTATATGATTTATGAGGAAAGAGTGTAAAGTACGAAGAACAATGTCGTGCCGGACTATGTACAATTCCGTGCCTATTATATTGATCTTATAGTGGGGACAAGATTAAAAGCACGAAGGGTCATGCCATGCACTTGTCCTTGATTTTCCTAATTCCTGTTGATAATTGAGTTATGTTGTCCTTTACGTTTACTTACTGATTTTTTGTTGTCACTTGATTTTATTTCAATGTTATTGATTCTGTTACCCTATTTGCCTTGTGATTTGTTTCTTGGGTGAGGAAGAGTGTAAAGCACGAATGATGATGCCGTGTATTATTTTGGTAAGAGAGTGTTAAAGCACGAGGGGTTATGTCGTTTATGATTTATGAAGAAAGACTGTAAATCATGATGGGTAATGTTGTGCAGCACGATGTACCATTACGTGGCGATTATATTGATTATATGGATAGTATGAGAGTAAAATCACGAAGGGTGATGTCGTACACTTATTGATTTCGTATTCCGTGTTGATATTTGAGATATGTTGTTTCTTTCATTTCCCGTTTTCTTTCTATTCTAAATTGATGTCTCCCTCGTAGCATGTTACGCCTCCCGCACTTGACTGTATTTTACTGTTCTTCTTTCCGCTGTATATAGTTGAATTGCACATGATTATTTGGTAGTCTAGTCCCAGCCTCGTCAGTACTTCGCTGGGGATAGGCTAGGCGCTTACTAGAACATGGGGTCGATTGTACTGATACTACACTCTGTACTATGTGTAGATAGACCGGATTTTGGACCATAGATTGGGTGGCTACCTTCAGTCCATGTGGAGATCCAAGGTAGACCTGCAGGCGTCTGCAGACCTTGGCATCTCCCTCTATCCCTTTATTTCTGTTTCATTTTCTTAATTCAGAAACAATATATCATTTATTATTTAGACTTTGTATGTAGCAATCTTATATTGTCTGTGGTACTGTGACACCAGTTCTGGGAGGTTGAGGTTCAAACTGTTGTACTAGACATATACTCAGACATTTCATTGCTTTTCTTCCACTTACCTTAAATTTTCGTTGTTTACACGTTATTGCTTTATAATTTTTTAAAAATAAATAAATAGATAATGACGTAATTAGTTCAAAATATTGGCTTGCCTAGCTCACATTAGTAGGCGCCATCACGACTCCCGAGGGTGGAAAATCTAGGTCGTGACAGTAATTCATTAACTCTATTATAATACAAATAATAAATACAATATCAAATACTATAACATTCTATATATATAGTGTGTGTTATATATATACACACACTAACATATACTATAACATGTTATATATACATTATAGTATTACAGTGAAGTGGCTCTGTGTGTTTGTCTATATATATATATATATATATATATATATATATATATATATATATATATATATATATATATATATATATATATATTAGTGTGTGTCTTCCTAGTGCTTCATGTTCTTATGTATGTATGTATGTGTGTATATATATATATATATAAAGCGCTAGTAATACAGGATCGGGTTATTTTAGCGATTTATGCACTTGTAAATTGATTCATCGACTTATAACCTACTCAGATGCATCATTGAATATAAAAAATAAAACATCTCGACTTATCTCTCTCCCTCTCTCTCTCTCTCTCTCTCTCTCTCTCTCTCTCTCTCTCTCTCTCTCTTTATATATATAACACGTTTCGCTGTACAGTTTTAACTATATATATAGTATGTAGAGTATATTTTAGTGTATTCATCTCTTGTATTACAAAAGTATTAACGGATTACATTCATATTATTTAGATAGTAAATCTAAAAGTAATTTTTAATTTTGATCAATGTTGACCTGAAAAGAGACAAACTTTGGTCGCTAATTATCAAGAAATTAAAATTATCGACCAAAGTTGGTCGCTAAATTTAAATCACATTTATTTATACTTTTATAGCATTTAAAATAATAATATAATTATTAAATATTAGAATTGGGACCCAGATTAGCGACCAAAGTTGGTCTCTATCTACTTTCGCTTTTGTAATCGACCAACTTTGGTCTCTAATTTTAAATTATATTTATTTATATTTTATATTATTTTAAATAATAATATAATTATTAAAATTTTATAACTCGGTCCCAGATTAGCGACCAAAGTTGGTCTCTATCTGCTTCCCCTTTCGTAAGCGACCAACTTTGGTCGCTAATTTTAAATTGTATTTATTTATATTTTATAGTTTTTATTTAATAATATAATTATTAAAATTTTATAACTAGGTCCCACTTTAGCGACCAAAGTTGGTCGCTAATTTCAATATTTCTTTGACCAAGCAAGTCTGACCAGTCCGGTCAATATTTTGACCACTTTATCGACCAAAAAGCAACCAGCCTTGGTCGCTAATTAATTTAAAAAAATTATTTAATAATTTTCTCCAATTTAGTGACCAACTTTGGTCGCTTTTCTTGACAGACCAATTTTGGTCGCAAATTGTTGGTCGTCTTTTTTCGGATTTCTAGTAGTGGGAGTCCTATATGGATAAGTTTCTTCAGAAAGCCTATATACAACGGAGTTCTAAATGAACATCCATAATATAATACATTTATAACAAAAAGACATAAAATTACATTTTTTATTTTACGGTTAATGATATGTTTTTTTAGACATATAAAAGCCATGATATATTTTAATTCATAAATTTTAAAATTTGTTCTTCCTTTCTTGAACTCAATTAATGGCCAATCAAATACCTTCAAGATAGAAGGGAGGAAAGAGTAATAAATTTGGATACTCAATCATCTATAGTCTCCAATTCAATATTTAGGTCGTCTCGCACACTTGTCCGAGTACAGACAAGATTTGTGAAGCTGAATTAGTGTTAGTTGATAATTTCATGTATAAGTGTTGGTTGATAAAATAAGATATAGATAGTGTTTACCTGAAATCCCTTAGCAATATTGTTAAATGGATGATTAAGACATTGCACCAAACAAGATCCCAACAAGCTGACGAGTTCCTGACATCGTTATGAAATACTTATAAAGGTTGAAACTTTAGACTGTCAAAGCACAGGTGTATTAAGAAGACTCATTCTTATTATAATTACCACATTTTGTATACTTTAATCAATATGTTAATATTATTTTGAGTTCTACTAAGCTAAGCTGAAAGATCATTTCACGAAACTGGCTTATGCCGCCTAAGGCGTTTATTGTTGACCTTAATTTCCGATTAACATATATAAATGTGAAAAGACATGGTGCAGCTTAAGGGGAAGAATGTAAGAACTAAGAAATAAAGTATCCAACAAAGTTAAATTAATGATTAATAAAATAACTTTTCAATTATAAGAATAAAGCAATAGGGTTGGGATTATTGTTGGAAAGACATTTGCTTTGTGGGTCATTAACCCCACTAAGAATAAAACGTTTGTGATAATGATTCATCCACGTGATTGATGGTGGGAACTCCCCAATCCTTTCACATAATTCCTTTTTAACCTAACCACTTAAACACTTGTCCGAACCCAATACAATAGACTTTAAAGATAAATATTCATCAAATTTTGACAATGTTTAATTTTAAAGAAATTTTGATCATTTCTATGCATATAAAATTGACGTTGTCTGCTAAGACCCTCAAATTGTGTTCATATTCTAATTCAAGCAAACTATTTTGACTCTCCTCTCCCTCTCCCCCTCCCCCTCCCCTCCCCTCTACTAATCAGGAACAACTAAAAAATTAATATATATATATATATATATATATATATATATATATATATATATATATATATATATATATATATATATATATATATATATATAT